>CAHIKZ030000226.1:395000-397500 GCA_903632075.3 Acanthosepion pharaonis
TTCACTTTGAAAGGTTCACCCCGGCCCTACTTCGGATTGACCTCTTTCCGAAGGTAACTGGTATGTGGATACAAATTAACATTTATGCCCCTATCGCTCCATCCGTTTCCAAAGTAATTAATTTTTCGAATGAACATGCTTATGAAGATGCGAAAATTTCAAGATTGGTTATTCCCAAATTTTCGCTTGGGGCTGAAACAATGCTTGATACTTTAATCCAATTTAATTTTAATAATTATATTGAGTTTTCGGCTCTTATTTTTGAAACGTAGCGAAGGTATCATATTTGTTATAAAATAATTATAATTTAAGTTCTACTTCTGTATGGAGCACTGTTTCTTAAAAATAAAAACAAAAATAGTAACTTGCTCTTTCCTATTTTTCTACATATCTGCACACACATACACATAAACACACACACACACGCATAAATATATATATATATAAAGTTGGATTTGTTTGTTTGAATCAATCCAACTAAATATGTTAGATCTATCACCGATATTGAGCGCATTCCAATAAGTAACGAAACATATATAAAATATAAATAATACATATAAATGTATATATATATATATATATATATATATATATATATATATATATATATATATATATATATATATATATAAAAATTTTTTATATATATATAAACATTTTACATATATATGTGTGTGTGTGTGCTCTTATGGGAGTGTGTATTACTTTGTAATGCTGTCCATATTATCTGGTTAATACTGAGGGAAAGCTGAAATAATGCACTCTATGACATTTCTTGGTTTGAAAAATTATGTTTTGTAGAGATCCTGTCATTTTTTTGTTTAAATATCTGCGAAAATGTAAAATAAATGTTTATTGATTGTGGTATGCTGAAAAGTTTATGATTTGATAATGGCATATAGAAAATACTAAGGAGCACAACTACACGTCTGTCTATATTTGATTACGGATAGCAACATGCATAATTCCTGCTGCACTACATCACCATCGTTGATGTAGATTTTGAAGTTTAATTAAATTCACTAATGGAAACTTCAACATATTTTTTGCCGCCCATTATGTTTAAGTTATTAGTAAACTTTCATGTAATGCCATCTCTTTTTTGTAGGTACTTAAGCTTCTTCTTTAATCTTTAAAATAAGGGTTTCGAAAAAAATACTGATATAGCTTAAATACATATTGTACTAACTGAAGAGCTTAAATATATATATATATATATTTATATATATATATATGTGTGTGTGTGTGTGTGTATGTGTATTTATATATATTTATATAAATATAAAAGCATATATGTATATATGTTTACATATATTATATATACATATGTATATACATAGAGAGAGATACAGATGAATGTGTATGTATTGAGAGAGAAATAGATAGATAGAGAGATGTATATATATATATATATATATATATATATATATATATTAGAATATATATATATATATATATATATATATATATATATATGATGCGCTTACTCATTATATTTATAAATATCGAAGAGAGACATGAATCTTACTTATTATAAAACGCAGATTGTGTGTGTGTGTGTGTGTGTGTGTGTGTGTGTGTGTGTGTGTGTGTGTGTGTGTCTGTAACGTTTATATGTTGGATCGAATTTTCTTACATTTTTTAGCCGATTTCAACAAAACTTCACAGGACTACATAAAATTACCTTGTGGTGGTTCTAACGGGGCGGAAAATGGGAAAAACACAGTTGTTTTTTTAAATAAAATCAATTTGAAAACACGATTAAGACACATCGTGAGAATGAAAGGGGGACAACTCACCCACGAAAATGTAAACAAAAGAGCATAGCATGATGAAAAAGACGCCGAACTTGACGAAAACAAAATTTCATCGTCTAATGTTCATATTATTATTAAAGAGGAAAGATCAAAGTATTTTGGTTTTTTTTTTTTACATTTTTTAATCGTTCCTAGCACGTCTGAAATTTTCGTTAAAAATATTGTTTTTTTGGTCAAAAAAAAGGACAGATAATCAATCATTTTTAATTATTTTTTTCGATTTGATAAAAAAGATTAAAATCTGATTTTGATATTCTTTTAAAAATCAATTATCTTTTTTTCAAAACTGATTTTAATAAAAACAGAAATTATACTGTTTATTTAAAATATTTTGAACCAAGCTTAACTAACTTCTACGCCGAAAAAAATGTAATTTGAAAATAAAACAAAGCAGGTCATAACCTTTCGCGTCGCTTGACGATTGACGAAAGGCACATTCATGACGTTTAGATAACTTACGGGAGGAGAATTCTTTCTACGGATGGAAGGAAGTGAAATTATTTAAGTGAACAAATTATTTACGTTGTTACTTTTAAGGAAAACTTTCAGCGCTCTAATTTTTTATTTTTTTTAATTTTTTAATTTTTTTTTTGTACTTAGCTTTCATTTTTACGTTTACGATGCTTTATGGAAAATATAAAGAAATTAAAAAATAAGACTGTTAATAGTGAGATTAAATTTCA
>CAHIKZ030000226.1:402500-475000 GCA_903632075.3 Acanthosepion pharaonis
AGTTGTTATACTTGCCAGTTTATCCAGGTTTAGTTTAGACTTGATTAGACAGTTAATTACACTGTTCGTATAAATCTTTTCCAGTCACAGTATCTTTAAGAGGCTCCATAGACAAAAACTCCTCTGTAATTTCAAAATTTTTGTCAATTCCTCTGGGCAGTATCCTGAATATCATTACTCTCATCCAAAGCAATAACAAACCACTGAAATTTACTACTGGCTGTTAACAGCTGTTCTTGAATATTTGATGCAATTGCATCTATGCGACGAACAACAGTTCTTCGTGCCAGAGATATAGCTTCTACATTTGGTATAACTTCAGGACACAGAACACTGACAGCCTCAGTCATGCAATCTTTAATAAAATCTGCTTCTGCAAATGACAAATCAAACATGCAGCTTTACCTCCAATGTCAGTAAAAAAATACTTTTCAGTCAACTCTTTGTTAAACACTCGGCATTTGTTTTCAATTTTTGGCTTTTTAGATGGCTTCGAAGAATTCTTTTTAGATGGCTTCGAAGAACTCATTTTGGACACTTTACAAAATTAAATAGTAAAATTTATGTTAAAATACAAAAGATTTATTACGTCAGATTAGTAAAAATTGCGTCATTGGCGCGGTAACAAGTTGCCAAATTAACCACTTTTATGTATGCAGGACCAGAATTGGTTATCCAGTTCGTCGAATACTTATAAATAAGCAAACTAGACAAACAAAAAGTTTTAAAAAACAAACATATAAAACAAGAAAAGAGACATAGAGATAAGAATATTTAAATAAATGCTTACATTCGATTTTATAATGTCTATATATAATAACAAATGTGTACTTGGTTATTTATTTTTTAAAATTTTTTTCATGTCACGCTACTTAATTTTATGTGTTGCGTAATCGGATATCCGGTGTTTTTAGTCAAAGTAGAAGTGAGAAATCGGAAAAAAAATATTTTTGAGTAGAAAATTTATTTTATTCGGTTTTTCTACAAATAAAGGAATAAAGTACATCTTAAAATCTTCGCATTATGACTTTTGAAACTTATATAATGATATTTATTTTTTTAAAGTCAAATTAAGAAATTATTGTTAAATATATTAAAATCACTAATTTAGTTAAAAATATGTAACTTTAAAACTAATTTGAAGCGACGACTGTGACGTTCTATCCTGATCTACCACGGCGCCAGTTGTGACGTCCCCAAACAGCACCAATTGTGATGTCCTCGCCGCGGCGCCAGCTGTTCGCTCCTCGCTGCTCCGTTCGGGTGTCGCTGCTCCAAACGTGACGTCCGCCTGTCGCGTCAGTCGTGTTGTCTCGTACTGTGACGACCAACTGGCTTGGTATCGGTCGCGGCACCCAAATGTGACGTTCTAACCTTTTGGTGATTCGGGTGGGAATCTGGTTAGATTTGATATCAACCTCGTCGTTCCCAACTCGCTTCCAACGCCTGGTTACCAAGGTAACTGCATTGATCTCCAGTCTGTCTACCCACGTTGTGAATTGATTTTAGACAGACGAGATCAAACAGTGGTTGGGGCCGTAATGCAAACTGAGTTCAACGGGGGTGATACTACACAAATATGCATAAAATAAAATAAAATGAAAACTCAAAAAGTTCAAAGTATCAAAGAAAAAGGTAACAAACTTTATGTCTAGTTGTTCGATACATAGGATTGCATCTATCTCCCGACCCGTTCTGTGGATTGTGACACGTCGTTTTCCGTTAGGCAATATTTTAACGCTTCAAGTTATTTGCTCTCTAAGAAATTGGCGTTTCGGTGTGTCTTTGGACGAAAGTAGAAAAAAACTTATTTTGGTGGTCTGGTTCTAAGTCGCTCTTCAAAATAATTGTTCTTGGGTTGAAGAGGAGTCCGGGATTTTGCGTGAATCTTGGTCAGCTATCTGCGAGGCGGTTTTAACTGGAGACTGACTCTGGGAACTCAACTCTGGAAACTCGAGCCCGAACTCTCTCTGATTTCTGCCTGTTGGGGCCTCGATTTTATTGATGCCGACCAAAACCGGGGTGGCTCTGTCGGTGTCATATCCACCTCTTTTATTTCTGGTTAGGGATTTTCCACTCTTTTCCATTTTTGGGAACCTTTCCTCACTCCCACTTTCTCACCATACTTCTGAGGGGCGTGAACTGCCCTCCCCACTTCTTCGTAGCAGCTTCTCATACTTATACTCTGGATGAGGCGTCAACAGCCTTCTTCGTACGTCACGTGATCACCACTTGACCAATGATGAACGAATCGGGCGTCAACGAATCCGCGGCTTTGTTTCGGGAAAAAAAAATATCTTGCTTAACTAAAAAAAAATTATCTCTTCTCTTTCCCTTTTCTTCCGCTTTAATCGCCGTCATCACTTCTCCAGCCGCAAACGGACAATATGACAACTCTTGTTCCACACGTGGTTTTTGTCAGGTATTTTATCGCTAATTATCAAAATGGGTGGTCTCTTAACACGGCCTCAAAAAAGAAATATCTCTAAAATTTCAGTCAGTCTGTCGCTCCAAGGAAGGAGAAAAAAACACTTTGGGTCCCCATTCATTTTTCCTTCGGTACATATTTCTGATAACATAATTTTATTATCGCAGGCCAAAGTTGTTTCGTCGAAAAAAATTCGGTCAGCGGACACGGCTTGTGTGGTTTTTAAATTTTCATATCTACCCAAAGTCCTGTAGTTACACCTGTGTTTTGTCAATTATGAAAATAACATTTTCACTTGAATTTTTCCCTGGCCCGTCGACTAGATAACACAGCCGTTATCAAAACACATCTGATTTTTTCTTTCTTTCCCACAGAATTTCCCTGTCATTGTAATGACACCCTTTTTCGCCATTTGTTACTTATCAATATATTCATTGTCTCTTAGCCGTGTGTGTGTTCTGCTGATCCCCCACGATTCGTCTCGCCTTTCTTTCTGCCCCTTTTTTTTTCTTTCTTTTCCTTTTCTGCCTCGTAAATGGTGCCACACTATATATATATATATATATATATATATATATATATATATATATATATATATATATATATATAGGATGCACGCTTGGTAGCGGCTTGGATTGAAGGATCGCAGCGCCGAATTCGAATTCCAATCGAATCCATTAAATTCACTTATGTGCTAATACCCTTGGGAAAGTCATGAATCCTCTTCTCCTCTCTTCAGGTATTGGCATATAGCAGGACAAACTCTATTGCATGGCAACTGGTCAAGGAGAAGGATAACTCTGAATTCAAAACTTGTGGTGGTTCCATCAGGTACCTTGTGGCACGTTGTGTTTTGGACCCTTTAAAAAGTGAGGATTGTTCTGCAGAAAATCTTCACCACAATAATCAAATCTCATGTGCTGGTGTAGAACTGTCAGTTTCCTAGGAACTTATTGCTTATTGAATCTAAAAAGTGACAATTTTTAGATGCAATTAAAATATTTTACTTTCTTATGAGTGTGGAAGATGGAGCATTTATATCTTTATTGTGTAATCTGAGTTTTATATTCTCCAAGCCTTCTTACATAGTTACTTATCTTTTATTGTTCTCAGCGAAGATTTCTGAATTATACTTCCATTTTATCCTCTGAGATTCTCTTCGTCATATTTCAAACATTTTATCTTTTGCAGCCTTTTGCAATACTTCTATAATAATTATATATAAGTGTCAATTGTGAATGTTACATACGCGATGCTTTCTCTCAGCAGTGCATTTTTCTTTATTCCGTTGTATTTTTCAAACTTACTTTCCAATCTTCCTGTATTTTGTTGTTCTCATCAATACTTTATGCTATTTTATGCGTTGTAAATATTACATTGTCAAAGTTTTCTTTCCAAAATGCACGATTTTTGGTCGTCTCAACAATACTTTCTGCTATGCCTTCTTAATAAGGTTGGAGTGTTACATTCTCCAAGATTTATTTCCATGTTTTCCCTTTCTTGTTTTTCTTCGTAATCTCTTTTCTGCTTCCACTCTTTCAGTTGCAAATGTTGTATTTACCGTGAATACAATTCGAATAAAATTATTTGTCGTGCTAGGTGCATAAGAAAATAGATTAATGAGCTTGTGGCGGACTTCACCACATTAATTTAACTTTAGATTAGGAAACAAGGCTAAGGCATAAATAAATAACCAAGAGACATTGTTACACATAAATGTATGTATTTAACAAAATGTACAATATCAAACAACGGTGTGAAGGAAAACTTGAATTTAAGTAAGAAAAGGTTGAATTAACCAAGAGTTGTCTCTCTTTAACTGTTATTTAGTGTTCCAAAGTTCACTGGAACAATGTTCATGAGAGTCTCTTGCAATGATTGTTCTTGAAAGATATTGCTGTGTAAGAAGAGTTTATGTGGGTGTGTACAAGGTATGTTCAGTAGGTGACTGGTGCATGTGAGTGAGAAAGTTGGCTCATGGTTTCAATTGTCGTGGATTCGTTTGGCAGTTAAATTCTCACTAGTTTGGATTAGAAAAATATTGGCTTAAATAAGCGACTATAGGCTCCAAATCGTTACGCGGGAAGAATTATTCTTCACGTGCAAATCTGATTGGTTGTCATCGACCAATCAGCGAGCGAGCTTTGGGGAGACTTAAAAAAGCTTCTTTGATCCGTTCCTCCCAAAAATGCATAAAACTGACTTCATAAAAATAAAGCGATTACAAAATTGTCGCATGACTGCGATTAGTAAATTGCCTGTAGTGATGTAGTGGTGATTTATTAACCAATGAATGCTTGGCGTTGGCATGTGCTTTGTATGTCCATCGCTAATGAAGCTGCACAAGCTAGTTGGTCCCTCATTTCAGTTGAGCCACAGTCATTACTTTCATCATGTACTAAAATAAACTGACACCAATAAATAAACTTTAGTAGATACTTGCCATGGAATTATATTTAGCAATGCCTTCTTTCAATAGGGTACATATTTAGTGAGTTTCATAAATATTGGTTGGTGCAAAATAAGGACGTAAAAATGTCGTTTTTGACGTTAAAACATACGTCAAAAACGACATTATTACGTCATTATTTTTGCACCAACCTAATAAAAGATGATTGTTATCTTAGTTCGGGATTAGGTTAAACGTAGTAAACAATTGTGTGTCTCATCTCTGTGTGTGGATGTGCAGATGGTGTAATCAGTAGCATGTCGAATTGAGAAATCTGAGAGTCGAGTTCGGATTCCAGTTAGTTTCGTTACATTCAGCTACGAGGAAATACCTTTGGGAAAGTCATGAACCCTACTCCTCTGCCATCTATGGATTATATATTATGACGTATGTCTTTGTTATTCTTTAACAAAAGTTAATTCAACATTCAATCGCGAAAAAAAGTTTATTGTTCGTACAATCAAAATATATTTCTGCTTTAAATAAAGCACAAATGGGTGGTAAACCCTAAAAAATAACTTAATCAAAAAGCATAGCCGTGCAGCAATAATGCGACTCTTGAATGTGTTTAAACAAAACAAATATAAAATATAAAAGCCGTATCTCCTGCACAAGATGACCTTTTTGTAAATAGGCGTAAATGTCTTCCCGCAACTTTTCGCTACTTGTTGCCATAAATAGGTTTTTAGCATTTACGATCCCGTTGTTTTATTTTTAGTCTCCTCCTCCTCCTCCTCTTCTTCTTCTTCTTCTTCTTCTTTTTACTGTGACCCTCATTAGTGTTTCTTTTCCTTCACACTATCAATATTTTCTCATACTACAGCCACGAATAAATATTCCTTGGTATGACGACAAACGACATCTATCAGGAAGATCTATAATTGGGTTATTGGAGATTTTGGGAGTTTGGAATCAACACTTAATTGTTGTTGTTGTTCTTAGGTCCATTCTGATGCCGTTTGGTAACAACTGTCAGCTTTGGAGAAATAATAACCCCACAAACAACAGCAAAAAAATCTGAAAGCATAAAATAGATTTTAATCGTAAAATATTTACATTATTCGGACTATTGTCCTCATCTTTGTCGCCATATTTATCACAACGTTTCGGCCGTTGTACGCTCCGGCCCTCTTCAGGTGGTTGGAATGTCGAACTGAACCTTTTATTTCGCTCACCGGGGTAGTTGCAATATGAGCTCTGCCAAAAACATGTAATGATAACAGAAAAATTGCAATATGAGCACTGGTAAAAATGGTTGCTGAAGACATTAGGTTTATAATACTCAGAAATTCATACCCAGATATCTTCAAGGACACCTGGCACAGCGGATAAAGACGTTGTTTAGATCCAGTGACACGACACAAAGAGTGTGAGTTTAATACCCGATTAAGGCAGTGGAGAAATTTCGTAACTGACATCCATCAAACATGGCACGCGGAACTAGGACAGTCTACTCCAGTGAGCGAAATAAAGGGTTCAGTTCGACATTCCAACCACAAGAGCGTACAACGGCCGAAACGTTGTGATAGATATGGCGAAAAAGATGAGGACAATAGTCTGAATAATGTACATAATACCTCAGCTCAGAAATATAGACAGACTCCGTAAAATATTTGTATAAATAATTGCCGACAATACGTATTTTTATTAAAATTACGAACAATACATATTTATAATATAATAAACAATATATATTATATAAAATGACCAATAAGACATTTCATCTGTACCCGAATGTATCCAATTGTGTTCGGCATATGTTTAGTTGTAGCCATAAAACTTTGTTCAAGATATTTATATTCGACATTAATTAACCCATAGACGTGTTGATATGTCGCTAAACAAAATCAACCAGCCAAGCAAACAACACTTTCATGATAATAATCCATTTAATATCCTAAAATTTGTAAAGATATCAAGCTGTTTCCTAACATATAACCAACAAAATAACATAAAACACATGTTACTGCCTTTCTTATTTATGTCCACGTAAACATGTATATGTACAAAAGCTGAGTATTATCTACCATGTATTCAATTGTGAAAGGAGAACAAAATATATCATATTATTTTTACTTCAAATCTCTCAAGAAAATGAAATTTGGGGTTAAATGAACAATAAGGATTTGATATGCCGTTGAACAAGGAAATCAAATCTAATCAACCACAACGAAACAATATTCCAATTATGGAACTGTTGAAACTTGACCAATGCATGGAATAATAATGCAACACAAAATGTACTTAGAAAAAAATGTATTGAACAAAAAAGTGTACACAATATTTACATATAGTCTTTTGTATATTTCTGGTAAGACCGTTCCTGGAGAATGTGTTGACTGAGTTGCAGTCGTGCAGAGTCTCTGGTTGAATCTCTTGATTCCAGTATTTATCTATCCACCCAAGAGGATAAAATGAGGCACAAGGCCGGTTTAAAGTGGGTATCTCCGAGCCCGTAGATAAAATATGGCCTTTCTGAACCCGCCTAGACGGGTTCAAGGCCTGTCTACCACCCCGGACGAAAACCTGCCTCTCGGCAAAGCCTCGTCCGGGTCCCTCACTGCAAAATGCAGAGAGTTCGACTGAGAGTGAATATCTTGATTCCTCCCTCTCTTCCCGGTACCAACCATATTTATATGGTCGGTACTCCACTATGCAAATTAGGTGGATCTTACCACAACAGGAACTGAATTTTATAAGAAAAAAATTGTAGGAATAATTCTTCAAGAAATGAACTGTCTCTCTCCATCTTCCACTTTTTGTCTATGTAACATTTCTATTAAATATGTAGGTGAGCATGGCTCTCCTAAACATACCATCCACTTTTCTCTGGGTAACTATTGTGATTTTCGGACGTATTTTACCTGTTATACATTTTTTGTTTCTTAATTGTTTCTAACTAAGCAAGCCGATAATGCCACGGAGACCTAAATACGTACTGAGAATAAAAGAAGATGACAAAGTGTCACTAAGGAGAAAAAAAAACAATAAGTTTGAGGTAGACAGACGATTGTGATTAATGTTGCATTTAAACTTAAGACGATTGTCGGTGACGGGGAGCAAGAATCCGGGAAAGAGTTTTGCAAGCGAGAATTGCGACAAAAGAAAATACTGAAATAGAATTTGTTGCTAAATGTAGCTACGAAAATGAAACTTAGTTGCCACTCTAGAATTACGTCAAAATTCCGGCCGATGATGTATCAAAGAAGAAAGCTCAGCGGAATACTGAGTTAAGTCACATCAGGGCAGTGAAAAGATACTGATGTTAGGGGTCATCCGTTTAATGAAAATCCTTTAGATATTCGATGATTTTCTATATTTCAAATATATTCGTTGTTTCCTTGTTAAACCTACCAATATTTCCATACTCACTTAAACAACCATCACTCTCTTTCTGATAATAGCAGCCTCTTTATATAATAGAATATACTTTATGGTAGCAGATTGAATAAATTACTAGAATGATTCGCAAGGGACAATCAGCGATGTTGTCTCTCTTAGGCGGCAGATATATTGTTTCTACGTACCACTATTTATTGTGTATGGTTGCAGACGTAATCAACTAAATACAATTTGTTAATGTAGAATTAATCATTAAACAATGTCTAAAGCGAAGAAACTAATGACAGTTAATCATAGAATATTTGCCAATGAAAAATCAAGATCCATATATGACAGAAATAATTATATTTTTGTTGCAACAGTGACGAAATATCGAGAGGCAAAATAGCAAATTGCCTCTGAGCTGGGCAATCTGCCTAATGATGAAAGCTTTTCTGGCAGGGATTTATAAAAGTCTAACCCCCTACCTATGGTATTTGTCTTCGTTTCATGTTCTAATATCTTTGTCGACCTCGATGTAACACTAGCTACTCTAAGAAGACTTTACCACGACTTGTTATTGGCAGACATTATTTTAAATAGCATCAAATACGCAGATGACATTGTATTGCTGACAGACACAAAAAAAATACTAAAGGAAAGATTAGACAATGCCACAAAGATTAACACGTAGAAAAAAGTAGCAATTATCTCTACGACTAGAAAATTCGTGGTTGTCAGTAAAAGAGGTGGCTTTAGTTTTGAGCAAAGTATTGGGGATGTCACCATCGGGGGCCGTGTAGTTATTTGAGAAAATTGAGATTTGCTGTGATGTATTATATTGTAGCTCTTTGTCTCCGCCGGATTTTCGTGAGAGTGCCTTTGTTGATCTTATGAAATTCGCCACCTCGTCTGTCGAATTCAGCTTCGATAACATTATGCATCGACGGATCGATGGTGTAGCGATGGGCTCTTTTTGGGTCCTGCTCTAGCCAATGTTTTTGCCGGTTTTGATGAGGCGTCTTTATTTTCTCGTGTTGATCATCCTCTCATGTATTATCGCTACTTTGATGAAACTTTTTGCCTCTTTAATAATGAAGCTGAAGTCGACTCATTTCTCACTTCCCTAAACTCTGTTCACTCCTCGCTTAAGTTTGCCGTTGAGAAGGAGTCTAATTGCTGTCTATCCTTCTTGGATACCCTAGTTCATAGGACACGTGATAAATTTTTGATTGCTGTCTTCAGAATGCTACTTATTTCTGGCCTCTTTACACATTGTGACTGTTTTTTGTCCCGAAAAACGTAAGATCAGTCTTATTAAGATCCTAACCAATAGAGTTCTTATTATTTGTCTACATTTCTGAGATGAGGTATTATGTACATTATTTACATTATTCAGACTATTGTCCTCATCTTTGTCGCCATATTTATCACAAAGTTTCGACCGGCCTTCTTCAGGTGGTTAGAATGTCGAACTGAACGCTTTATTTCGCTCACTGGGGTAGACTGTTCTAGTTTCACGTGCTATGCTTGATGGATGTCAGTTATCAGTCATCTCCTGTTAATTTCCCTCTGAAAGTTCTCCACTGCCTTAAGCGGGTATTGAACTCTTTGGGTCCTGTCACTGGATCTAACCAACGCCTTTATCCACTGTGCCATGTGTCCTCATGGAAATTCCAACCACCTGAAGAAGGCCGGAACGTACAACGTCTAAAACGTTGTAATAAATATGGCGACACAGAAGAAGACAATAGTCCGAATAATGTAAATAATGTTCTTATTATTTGTTCGGAGGTTTTTTTTTCCTATCGATGAGAATGTTTTTTATTAAGATGGCACTTTCCAAAAATGGATATCCCTTAGATAATTTGGATAGTTTTCTTCTTGATATTATCAATACTTTTTATAATCATAAGCCGCATATATTTAACAATTGTCCTGTTTATTTGTATCTTCCTTTCATTGGTTCAGAAGCTGAGTCTTTGGTTCGGCGAATTTCACTTGCAATCGGCTGGTGTTATTTTTCTGCTGAGGTTAGAATAATATTCGTTACTCGACCTATTCCTTCTGCCATACGCAAAGATGTCCTTTCATTCCATCACGTTAATTCTGTGATCTATAAATATAAAAGTAGTTGTGGTCTCGAATACATAAGGAGGACTTACCAACGTTTGGATTTAGGAATAAAACAACATTTGCCTTCCAGAATATTGGATCTGGGCTCCAGCACTAGTCAACTGGTGAATATCTCCGGGTCATGGATTGCGCAACATGTGTCTAATAGCAGGATCTGTGTTACAGGCTTTAGTGTTGACCGTATTTTCAATTTTGTCTTGGTCACACTTATTATATCTTATTAAGGTTCTACAGTCTCTGTATATCAGATTCCGCAAGCCGTCTCCCTGTAAACAGAGTGATTGCTTGCTGGGTTTGAATATTATTAATTTCTAGTTTCGTTAAATATTTTTCATTGCTCCTCATTGTCCTATTCGATAAATTAATTTACACGTTTTTGAATTCTCAGAATAAACTTGATAAAGCTGGGATGATAATGGCTGTTTTTTTGTTTTATTAATTTATATCAAATATGCCTTGCAATTTGAATAGTAAATTACGCTTGTTCCTTGCTTTTCTAAAGGTTTGTATTACTAGAAATCTATTTAAAAATATATATATATATATATATATATATATATATATATATATATATATATATATATATATATATATATATATATATATATATATATATATATATAAATATATATATATATACATACAAATATATGTATATATATATATATATATATATATATATATATATGTGTGTGTGTGTGTGTGTGTGTGTGTGTGTGTGTGTGTGTGTGTGTGTGCCCGGAAAAGCCGTATGTGGGTAATAATTCAGTCACTTATTTATTTTTTTTTAGAATGTCGTTATTTATCCATTTTCATGGGAGAGTATACAAATTGTTAAAACTTGGGGAAATTATCGTTGCAACAGCCGATGACAATACCTCAAAATACACTTTTCAACACTCCAATTATGATGATGATTTTAATCTATTTCTGTTTTTATCAGCGATGTCCTTGCATTTATAACTACAGTAATAAGCCATGTCCACTATAAATCCGTATGTGAAGCAGATAAAAATGACATATATAAACCAAACAGATGAGCCATCGTAGATTTCCACTGAGGTTCCTATGCGTACGTATTACGATATACACTAATTAATTTTAAGAATCTTAATTACCTGACTCATATTTTAATTTAGAAATAAGCTAAGTCGTTGACATCAGCAGTACTTTTAAAATAGAGATTGTTCTTCTAACTACGTAGAAACTACAGCCCATAAAATTTGTGGCCTCACAAAATGCCGTGCTAAATTAGCACCTAGACGAACATGGCACACCATATAATGGTTTTCTTGATTACTAGGGCGTCTTGGTAACGTGGATGAATTTCTTGTTCTCCGCCATTTGTGTCTGATTAATTGCCAGCAAAGTCTAGTGACCAAATTTTATTTCATTATCTCACAAATGACGGGGTTGAGAATCGATTTGATTTTTCAAAAATGAACAAAACTTTCGAATCCGGTATTTAAACTACACTCGCTAGTATCACCTTTCCGGAAATTATACGTTGCGCAAAAACGCGAATATTGCTTTTTTATTTCTCCGGAGACGTGTTACGTCGTTAAACTTTGAACATACTAACGATTTAAAAGATGCAGGTAAGTTTCATTTCAACCGGAGATACCTTACCTTGCAAGATATTCTACCATATCATTACTAACTCTTTGGGAATGTTAATCTTCATAAAGATCCCCAAATTTCCGAATTTGCCCCAAAAGTAAAGAACAATTACTATATATATCTACATTCACACGTTTAAGATTATAGAGAAAGTTAGGTATCTATCTATATTGTAATAGTTTCAACGAACATTCCAATGTAATCAGTTCTCGACTCAGTATCCATCTGAAAACATACGTATTTAATAGTATCATAATGATATATCTGATTTGTTTGATAAAATCAAATTGGCAGTTGAACTCGAAAATAACATCCAATCTAGGGTTAAATGGTGCGAGAAATAGCATTATATTTTTAACACTTAAAGCGAAACTAATTAAATGGAATAATTTGCCTTGTAACTCCACGGATGATGCTAACTTGAAGGGGACGTAACTCTTTGCACCTTTTCGATTTAAAGTTTACCAATGATATGAAGGGAACAGATTATACAGAATGCCTTGTCTGCCTAATCAGCTGCTATTAAAATAAGTTTATTTTCAGTATTTCTGGACTAATCTATTTTGTATATTTGTAGTGCAATATTGGGCACGTCGAGGGGGTGTAATCGTTAGCAAACTTGTCTCGCTAGAACAATTACGATTGAGTAGTGTGGTCGATCCTCACTGGGTGCCCCTACTTTCGACTTTGTGCCACATCTAAGCTACGCTTGGAAAATCACTATAAGTGCAATATTCCTCTGTGCATTGAACATTTCGGTCACATATGCTCTGCTGATTCTATTGCGTATCTAGATATTATTGACAGAATCGAAATAAGAATTTGCAAAGTTTTCGGTCCTGATCTGACATTTGGTCTTCAGTCACATTCCCTCCACCGTAATGTAGATTTCTTGTTCTTTTTTCTATAAATAAATTCAGGTAGATTGTTTTTTTTTGTTTTTTTTTTTCACTTAAACATTTTCGTTGTTCGAATTCTCTAATTTAATCGCAGTATTATACTAGCAAATAGGTCTGCTCATTGTACTGTTGTTATTGCATTGCTTGAGGTAAGATAATTTCCATCCTAAGCGTTTCTTCTCACTAGATAATGACCATATTTTACAGGGTTTAGCTTTCCTGTCAAAAACGATCTTCAGACATTTAAATGCAACCTCAATCTTCACCTTCTGTTGCATTGAAACTGTTTCTTTTTCCCATTTCATCAGAAAATTGTCTGAGATATTTTTTATTCTCATTAAACAATTGAGTTCCAGTGTCAGCATCATCTTTCTGTTATGACGATTAACATCTATCTACCTCTCTCTTTCCCATTTCTCTTCCTCTCGCTGTCTCACTATCTATCTCTCTATATATATATATATATATATATATATATATATATATATATATATATATATATATATATATATATATATATATATATATATATATATATATGAAATCTAAATGTAACGCCCCAAATATATCAAAGATATAACTAGCAATTATTTTGCCAAAGATGCTGAAATTATTTGCCAAGTGATAATATACGTGACGTCCAATGTCCTCATGCAAAAATATAACAAAATATGATTTTTTTATCTTTCTCTAGAAAGGTTTTGATCCACTTCTTCAAACACTTTTTTGTAACATCCAATAAACACGATAAAGTATTAAGCAAACATCACTTCCCAGTCATGCATATATATATATATATATATATATATGATAAAAATATTTTTAAGAGATGCTATGTCTTTGGGTAAATGTACTGAGTATCAGAGATGTTATGGTAGCGACAATCCGGCCTATGAACCAGTAGAAACTTGAAGCAATAGAAACGGGTTTCTACAGAAGGATACTCGAAACTCGATTGATGGACGCAGTCATTAACGAGGAGATCTAGAAAATACCAATAGATACCTGAAATACGTTGAACACATAATGAGGGACAAGTGTCTGGAAAACATAACCCTCACGAGAAATATTAAGATCATGAGAGCTAAGGGGATGTAACGAGCAACTTATTGCTAAGCATGCGTTATTTGTTGGAGAGACACGTGGAGGGAACCTTAGCAATTTTAGAAAAACTGCTAAGTGCCACAAAGGATAAGAAATGGAAAACCATGATTATGGCATACAAGAAAAAGATATATATTTAAAAAAAAAAAACAGAAAAATCAGAAACATTCTGGGAATATTGTCAGGGTGTTAATATATTTTATTATTTATACAAACGTTGTCGTTAATGCCCAAACCAAGTGGCATCCGGAGTATTGATTTGACGATTAGCAAAGGACGCATTTGAAAAGATTTTTTTCACACTCCACGCCTGCGAATAACATTGTACGGGCTTGCCTACGCCATTGAAGCAAGTTTGGAATTAACTTTATCTTTTCTCTCCTATCGTGTTCAAGGCAAGAAAAAAAATCGATTCAGAGATATTTTTTCTCGGCTTGAAACAGTATTCCCCCCACACCCACTCATAAATGCTATCTCTTTTACACGTTTCCTACTTTTACTATTTTATTCATACGTTTGCGGTTTATTCCATTTTCATCTGTTGTGTTATTTTCTCTTCTAGTTCTTTCGACTTTCGTTATACGTCATTTCTTTTGCTATCACTAACTTCTTCGCAAGGCTATATTTTTAATTTATGCCTCATTAACTCCATTATTTTATCCACTTTATGAATATTTTATCTGCACTGTTTTTAATTACAGTGTAACCCGGATATAAGAGAGTTGGCGTGACCGGAGAAGAAGAAGTCTCTTATATCCGGGTTACTCTTATATCTGGGTTTGGTCTAATTTATATAAATTAACACAGGCTCTAATTTGGGACCAGAGAAAATCTCTCTTATATCCGGGTTTGGTCTATTTTATATACATTAACACAGGCTCTAATTTGGGACCAGAGAAAATCTCTCTTATATCCGGGTTTGGTCTATTTTATATACATTAACACAGGCTCTAATTTGGGACCAGAGAAAATCTCTCTTATATCCGGGTTTGGTCTATTTTGTTTACATTAAAACAGGATCTAATTTGGGACCAGAGAAAATCTCTTATATCCGGGTTTGGTCTATTCTGTTTACATTAACACAGGCTCTAATTTGGGACCAGATAAAATCTCTCTTATATCCGGGTTTGGTCTATTTTGTTTACATTAACACAGGATCTAATTTGGGACCAGATAAAATCTCTTATATCCGGGTTTGGTCTATTCTGTTTACATTAACACAGGCTCTAATTTGGGACCAGATAAAAATCTCTCTTATATCCGGGTTTGGTCTATTTATATACATTAACACAGGCTCTAATTTGGGACCAGAGAAAATCTCTCTTATATCCGGGTTTGGTCTATTTTATATACATTAACACAGGCTCTAATTTGGGACCAGAGAAAATCTCTCTTATATCCGGGTTTGGTCTATTTTGTTTACATTAAAACAGGATCTAATTTGGGACCAGAGAAAAAATCTCTTATATCCGGGTTTGGTCTATTCTGTTTACATTAACACAGGCTCTAATTTGGGACCAGATAAAATCTCTCTTATATCCGGGTTTGGTCTATTTTGTTTACATTAACACAGGATCTAATTTGGGACCAGATAAAATCTCTCTTATATCCGGGTTTGGTCTATTCTGTTTACATTAACACAGGCTCTAATTTGGGACCAGATAAAATCTCTCTTATATCCGGGTTTGGTCTATTTTGTTTACATTAAAACAGGATCTAATTTGGGACCAGAGAAAATCTCTCTTATATCCGGGTTTGGTCTATTCTGTTTACATTAACACAGGCTCTAATTTGGGACCAGAGAAAATCTCTCTTATATCCGGGTTTGGTCTATTTTATATACATTAACACAGGCTCTAATTTGGGACCAGAGAAAATCTCTCTTATATCCGGGTTTGGTCTATTTTATATACATTAACACAGGCTCTAATTTGGGACCAGAGAAAATCTCTCTTATATCCGGGTTTGGTCTATTTTATATACATTAACACAGGCTCTAATTTGGGACCAGAGAAAATCTCTCTTATATCCGGGTTTGGTCTATTTTGTTTACATTAAAACAGGATCTAATTTGGGACCAGAGAAAATCTCTCTTATATCCGGGTTTGGTCTATTCTGTTTACATTAACACAGGCTCTAATTTGGGACCAGATAAAATCTCTCTTATATCCGGGTTTGGTCTATTTTGTTTACATTAACACAGGATCTAATTTGGGACCAGATAAAATCTCTCTTATATCCGGGTTTGGTCTATTCTGTTTACATTAACACAGGCTCTAATTTGGGACCAGATAAAATCTCTCTTATATCCGGGTTTGGTCTATTTTATATACATTAACACAGGCTCTAATTTGGGACCAGAGAAAATCTCTCTTATATCCGGGTTTGGTCTATTTTATATACATTAACACAGGCTCTAATTTGGGACCAGAGAAAATCTCTCTTATATCCGGGTTTGGTCTATTTTGTTTACATTAAAACAGGATCTAATTTGGGACCAGAGAAAATCTCTCTTATATCCGGGTTTGGTCTATTCTGTTTACATTAACACAGGCTCTAATTTGGGACCAGATAAAATCTCTTATATCCGGGTTTGGTCTATTTTGTTTACATTAACACAGGATCTAATTTGGGACCAGATAAAATCTCTCTTATATCCGGGTTTGGTCTATTCTGTTTACATTAACACAGGCTCTAATTTGGGACCAGATAAAATCTCTCTTATATCCGGGTTTGGTCTATTTTGTTTACATTAAAACAGGATCTAATTTGGGACCAGAGAAAATCTCTTATATCCGGGTTTGGTCTATTCTGTTTACATTAACACAGGCTCTAATTTGGGACCAGATAAAATCTCTCTTATATCCGGGTTTGGTCTATTTTGTTTTACATTAACACAGGATCTAATTTGGGACCAGAGAAAATCTCTCTTATATCCGGGTTTGGTCTATTCTGTTTACATTAACACAGGCTCTAATTTGGGACCAGATAAAATCTCTTATATCCGGGTTTGGTCTATTTTGTTTACATTAAAACAGGATCTAATTTGGGACCAGAGAAAATCTCTCTTATATCCGGGTTTGGTCTATTCTGTTTACATTAACACAGGCTCTAATTTGGGACCAGAGAAAATCTCTCTTATATCCGAGTTACACTGTATAATTTTAGTTCCTTAGTTGATACCCTGCAGTCGTTCTTTTGTTAAACTTTTAGTTTACGCTACGTCATATCTATCTATTTATTTATCTATATCATTCTGCACTTATCTATCTCATTCAATACTCATCTATCTATCTATCTATCTATCTATCTATCTATCTATCTATCTATCTCATTCTGTACTTATCTATCTATCTCATTCTGTACTTATCTATCTATCTCAATCTGTACTTAGCTATCTATCTATGTAATACGTATATATATATATATATATATATATATATATATATATATATATATATATAATATTAGTGGAAAATATACATACATATGAAAAATATATCTAAAAATTCCCATTCATGTATATTTTCAGAAAAAAATTTTTTCCAAGAGGAAGGATCCAGGTAGAACTCAATGTCTAGGACAGAGTAAGGATACAATAAAAAGGCTTAAACACTAATATTCCATGGTCATAAATTATTCCATTGGAATCGTAAATACGATCCAAATCATCATGAATGGAATAAATTATGACCATGGAATATTAGTGTTTAAGTTTTTATATATATATATATATATATATATATATATATATATATATATATATATATATATGTTATAAATTAATTGATTTAAAATATGGTTTTTCCGCTACACAGTTCTAACCATGTTTTAAAAATGGAAGGTCCAAAAATAAAAATATCTATAAGAACACCGGATTATATATCTTACTGTTCTTTCTTTATATATATATATATATATATATATATATATATATAGCATAATGAGACAAACATAATGAGATAAACATAATGAGATAAACAAACCATACGTCAAAACAACACTTATTCCCCCATAGCTAAACACTTTAATCAATCAGGACACTCATTAGAAAACTGCAAATGTTTATTGATAGATTCCGATTTAGTTCCACAAACACATGCAGAAAAAAAGAAACATTGGATTTTAAAATTAAATACACATATACTAGGGTTGAATAGGGACTTGGGTGTTTTAAATCTTTATAAATATTTCAATAGTTAAGCAATTTTAAAAAAATTTTTTAGATATAATTAAAAAAACATTTTGAAACAATATTTAAAATATTTATGACAGATTTAAATGACGTTCCATATCACGTGACGTCCGCGTCTCGCGAAGGACGCTACTTGCTAACAAACAGTAATTTTAATTTATTTGTAACAAACAGTTATTTCTGATGAAAGATTGAGGACAATTTGAAATATCAAATATATATATAAATAAATAAATACTTTCATAAAATAAAACATTATTATTTTTTTAATTTGCAACTTTTTTTTATATATATATATATATATATATATATATATATATATATATATATATATATATATATATATATATACACTTTTCTATCAGTCTTGCTACGTAATGTGTAAAGCCGGCCACTCGTATACAAGAATAGCCATCAAATTGAGTGTTCTTGTCAATCCCTATTGCAGACACGAGGTAAGGCGTATTTACGCTTGTACAACACCTACACACCCTAACTATATTCAGCAGACCTGAGCAAACCTGAGCAGAGCAAGATATATAGCGTGATATACAATCTGAACAAGGGCATTACACACAAAACTTCGGTGAGGATGACGTGGGACTTCGTGCCCTCACAGTTACTGTATACCCAATTTACTTCACAAGGCTTGGGTGAACACGTGTCATGATTGCCAGGCACTTTCTAATTAGACCGATAACATCAAATTGACCATGGTGATATATACATACATATGTAAGCAAATATGAAGAAAAATACAGAAAAAACAAACAAAAATCTTAATATGCAATTATGCTGTATTAATGTTAATATAAAGTCGACGTCGGACGTTTCGGTCTATTTAAGACCATCTTCATGGACATTTTCATTTAAACATAATTAACAATAGAACATATAATAATTTAACACAAAAGAGGATCGACATAAGAGCACAACTAATTCAAAGAGATAACTGAAAGTTTTATATAAGATCAGCGTTCCGTTTAAATATGATCACGTCGTCGTCAAGTGGGCGATGTTGTGAAAACGTATTCGAAGATGATTTCCAAATATTAAAATATAAAAAAAGTCGATTGAACTATTTTATATAAACAGTTCAAGAAATCCCTTCCGTTTATATAGTAATACGCAGAGATCAATAGCTTCTTATATCTTCATACAAGCTTGAAGTCCTCCACGTTACAAAGCAAATCAAAAATGATTTAAAAAACGATGGAACAATTAAAAAAAAAAAAAACAGTTCGATAATAAATCCTTTCCTTACTTGATCAATAGATTCTTATATTTTCGTACAAGCTTGAAGTCTTCCATGTTATGAAGTAAATCCAGGTTTGTATTTATTTTTTTTTGACTTTCTGCCTTTTGTCCGAGGTTTCAGACTCGATGAATTACTTTTATATATATATATATATATATATATATATATATATATATATATATATATATATATATATATATATATATATACAGGCACCCACACACACACAAACACAGAGGGTGCGATATGTAAGTTTTCGCCATTTTATGGTTTTAATTTCGCGCATGTGCATTGTTTGTTTTTGGTTTCGTCGACTGCACACTATGATATGTTAATAGCGGCACCGCCTGTAGGAAAGAAAACACCATGACGCAAAACGCACCACCAGAAATTTGGAAACGACATGCTGTACTGCTTGGCATTCACGCCGTAAATTCCAATACGAACATTTCAGTGTGTTTGTGTGTCAATCTGTGCAGCAGATCGTAAATATTTTCATGTCGATTATGAAGGTACGTCAGATCGCAAATCTGCGGTGCACTTAATCATTATGTACAGTTGAGCGAAAAACCAATGAAAGGCCTTGAATGAAGTGATTATAGCCGCATTCATCATCAACTTAAACAAGAGACCGTCTTGAAGAGTTGTGAGAAATTCTGTTCGCGTCCGAACACTATCATTGAAGCTTCTCCTAATTTTGTCGCCATATTTATTACAACGTTTCGGCCGTTGTACGCTCCGGCCTTCTTCAGGTGGTTGGAATGTCGAACTTAATCCTTTATTTCGCTCACTGGGGTAGACTGTTCCAGTTCCGCGTACCAAGTTTAATGGATGTCAGTTATCATTTATCTCTCCTTAATTTCCCTCTGAAATTCTGCACTGCCTTAACCGGGTATTGAACTCACACTCTCTGGGTCCTGTCACTGGATCTAACCAAGGCCTTTATCCACAGTGCCATGTGTCCTCAAGGAAATTCCAACCACCTGAAGAAGGCCCGTGTGTACAACGGCAGAAACGTTGTAATAAACATGGCGACAAAGATGAGGACAATAGTTGCGATCAGAATGATCACAGATACTAAAATGATGATTTTGTATTTCACTCCTGGGGATGATCGAGGATAGTCCGAATGTACTTTGCTAGGAAACAATTACGGTGTTTCCTTGGTGAATTTTATCTTAACATAAAGAAACTGGTGAGATAACAAGAATTGTTATAAAAATAGTCATAAAATATCTATATTATTCAATGACACACTTGAATGAAAATTTTCTGCCTATATATATATATATATATATATATATATATATATATATATGCATCTTTCATTAAAAACGATAGACAACGTACTACGGTTAAGCTTTTTATTTTATTTTTCTTGTGTTCGAACAAGAGCTTACTTTTTTTGGAAAAAGAGTGTGTAAAAACTGTACAAATGTTTTATATATCCGGCGCTTTACCTTTAGATATTATCAAGGATAATTTCATTTTTCAGCTTAATTGAGTGTGTGCATTAAGTGTATGTTTTAGTGTGTTGTGGGGATGTTTTAATTTCCGAATACGGTTAGCACATTGTGGCCTTTTTCGTAGTTAACATTGTTAAGAGTTGGCTTTTTCTTTTTTATTATTAAAGCTTCCATTTTTTTTACAGGTGGATGCAGTTATTATATTTGTGTTTTCTACTAGTATGTTTCTAATGGGATCTGGCAATTTTGTGTGTGTGTTTAAATGGGTTCTAATGGAACTGTGATCTGACAGGTGTAACGTAAGTCTTTGGATATGCATGTAGTTGTGTAACCAATGTAATTATTTATGAGTCCTGTTATTATATATATATATATATATATATATATATATATATATATATATATATATGTTTCTTTTCGATTAAGAAGTATATAGTTTCTCCTCATATCATGCATTTCTTTATTCTTAAATTTGTTTACTTTCTTAAATTGAACTCTTTCTGTGTTCGAATACGATTTTGCCTGTTTCGTGAGATAATTTAATCTTTCTTTTTCCTCGTGATTTTGTTTTTAGTTCTTGTATTCTGCAACGTATATGAAAGTTTCTATCATAGCTTTAGGTTTAATTTTCCATTCCGAGCAATGCTTCTTACATTAATTTAGCCTCATTTTCTTCTGACAAGTAAAGCTTCATAAATGTGTAAAAACAGGTGCATTTCTCTTTTGAAATACAGCTTTATTTTTCTTTTTTGTGTATGCCATTCTTGTATTTTTGTCATAATAAGTTTCAGTTTCTTTTTCCTTCTATTCATTCATTCATTTTACGTCCTGTCTTCGGAATAAATTTTGTTATTTTTGAAGAATTGTATTCGGTTTACGATTCCCCAGATATAACTCATAGATTCACGTTAATCTGTCTTCTGCTTTTCTGCAAAATCTGATATTCCTTTAAGAAGGGCCATGTACTTCCATCATAATAAATATACATATATACACACAAACACACATTACATAGATATGCACACATACACCTACAACAGTACATGAGATTTGATTATAGTGGTGATGGTTTCGTGCAAGACCAGCCACACTTTTTGACGGGGCGAATTCAGAGACCTGGACCACTACGTGCTCCTTCTCCTCGACCAGTTGCCATCCAAGGCTATAGAACCAAGTCTGTACTGATATTTAACCATAGTGCGGCAGAAAGGTATGACATTAGCTAGATGAAAACAGCATTGCTACTAATGACAAAGTTATTTTGGTGTTATTTTATGGAGTTAAGTATTATACTAGATGTGTGACATCTTGCAAGCATTCATTTCTACCCTGTTATTGAATCTGCATTGTTTATTTCCAGGTGAACTTGTATCTGGCCTTCAAAAGAATACTTCAAATTAAAAATTAACGATTTCTCTTGAAAACCTATCATGGTTCATGTTTACATGAGTGGGATCAAACCAAAAATGGAATATTCTACGGTGTCAGCTTTTGTAAATATTCAGCCGTAAGTTCTAAACTTGAAATAATTGAAAATCTTTGACGGAGGCTTATATGGTGTTGCAGATTGTATACTCTCTAGTGTTAGGATTTTTTTCCTCTTTGTTTCAAAACGCAAATGATTATATGAGCTCAATTATATAGTGCAACCTGTCCAATGTTGTAAGGCCCGGCTAGCTATATTTTATAGCATCAAATCCCTAGAATTTATCCCATGTTTCAAATGAAAGAAGAAAGTTGCACTCAAGCATATTTTACCAAGAACTTCCACTTTATGAAACAGACACCGTCATATCACACAAGTCATGATTTCTAAGATCAATGATGAAAAATAATTTGAGAAAGCAAAGCCTGTGGACAACACTGGAACTTACGCTGAGGTTAAACCTTGTCAAAGATCTTCGTTTTTATAATATTGTGGACTGGCATTACAAATCACAATCAAAGAACTGTGCCAAATAACAGAAACCGTATCACTTGAGGACTAACAACTAAAATGTATACCACATGTGACTTGAAGAGAAAATGAAGACGTAATCAATTTGTTAACATTCCACACCACTACAAATAAATGTTTAGGAAGGAACTCCATCAATACTAGAAAAGGGGAAACAGCTACCGGACTTGAGAATTCTGTTTTCCTAAAACGAAGTGAAATATCTTATAAATGTCAACTGGAATTATTAATGGCTGTTCGGTCAATGAATGCCAAACATTTCCTGGGAGGGAGATGGCTATATATTACCATTAGTATTACCATGTATCACCAATTGTGTAACAGTAACCATCTACTGTGAATAGCTGTTTATATGTGGTTTGGTTTGATTTGGTTTATTTGCTAAACGGCTTTTCAAATACTTATGAGTCATTTAATGTCGGAACGTTATTTTGTGATAATTGTTTTCTTATTTTTTTATTTCAACAACTTATTGCTGGAAAACTATTTACATTATTCGGACTATTATCCTCATCTTTGTCGCCATGTTTATCACAACGTTCGGCCGTTATACGCTCCGGCCTTCTTCAAGTGGTTGGAATGTCGAATTGAACTGTTTATTTCGCTCACTGGGGTAGACTGTTCTAATGGATGTCAGTTATCACCTGTTAATTCCTCTCTGAAAGTTCTCCACTGACTTAACCAGGTATTGAACTCACTATATATAAATAACGCCTTTATCCAATGTGCTTTGAGGACATCTGTGTATGAAGTTCTGTGTAATATAAACCTAATATATTCATCAAATGTTTCTTACCATTGCTCATATTGCAATTTTTGCTGTTATCATTGCATGATTTTTTACCAGAGCTCAGAGCGAAATAAAAGGTTCAGTTCAACAGTCCAACCACCTGAAGAAAGCCGGAGCGTGCAACGGAGGAAACGTTGTAATAAATATGGCGACAAAAATGAGGACAATAGTCCGAATAATATAAGTAGTGTACATAATACTACATCTCAGAAATATAGATATATTGATGGAAGTTTTAATCTTTTATTATGAAAATGTATTGCTGGTAATTTTTTTCTAATGATTTTATCTGTTGATCACAGGTTGGGGTTTAAATCTTTGCCCATTCATAGGAAACTAACAGTTGCTACCAACCCGAACCAAGGTAAACCTGACAACAACAGCAATTAAGAAGTAGTTGCCCGTCCCTCAAAAAACTTCCGATCAGTGGCAATTGCTGCCGGATATATTTTATCGTCTGGCCTAGTAATAGGTAACTTTGCGCGACTTGAATTCTATTACAGGATAAGATAAGTGAAATCTTATCTGTTTTAATTATTTGATTAATTTCTTACAATACATTCGCTATTCAAATACGTATTTTGAATTCTGTGTCGTATCTGTTAATAAGATTTTACGAAATGTAATAGGATAGAGAAATGTCATTAATTCTACGTCTGAACCAGAATTATAAATAAAAATATGACCAAGGTATTGTATAATTTTGAGCGCAAATCTATGTACCAGAAATGACTGTATATTCTTATGAATACGGAGACGAACACACATATAAATATGTAGATTTACTAACATTCTGCAGTAAACTTTTCCCGGCTTCAATCGACTGCTAATTTACCGCTTTTTCATCGCTTCAGTGTCGATCTTATCGTAATTCTATACAAAAATTCACATATAGATTTCTTTTCATCTATGGTAAACCATTGGAGCTGCAACCTACTCACACATTTCGGCAATGTATAAAAAAGGTTCCGGTTCACTACCAACTCATAAATTCTACTTTCACTCGCCTAAATAAGAACGAAGCCTTATAGACAACCAACACAGCAGGAAATCTAAAAACGAAGAGAACTTCAGTATCTTAGCTTTTTCAGTTAAGATATTATCAAATATATTCATATTTTAAAAACAGCCGAAAGAACGCTTCGTGAGAATCAATTAATACGCATGAATGACTAAATATTTCCCTTTATGATTTTTCCGCAAGCCGATAATCAATTAAATGATATATATATATATATATATATATATATATATATATATATATATGTGTGTGTGTGTGTGTGTGTGTGTGTGTGTGTGTGTGTGTGTGTATGTGTGTGTGTATGTGTGTATGTGTGTGTGTGTGTGTGTGCGTTTTGAGGACATTCCAGTAAGAATGTCATAAAAAGAATAAATGTTTATATATATATATATATATATATATATATATATATGTGTGTGTGTGCGCGCACGCATGCGTAAGAGAGACAGAGTATATAAGCGAGTGTGTATGCGTGTTTGTGTACTTTTATAAGGGTGCGTGTGAGAAATTGTATATTTATATAAATGTGCACGTGTGTCTTTGCGCGCGCGTGTCTATGTGCGTGAGTGTTTGAGCCGATATCTGTGTATGAGTGCATATAGTCGTGTACACATGAATATGTATCGAAAGAGAGAGACAGAGAGAGTGAGTTAGGTAATTAAAAAATGGTAAATATAAAACACACACCTGGGAAATGGTTATATATATATATATATATATATATATATATATATATATATATATATATATATGGTTATGTTCCAGTCAGCTTTTTTTTTTTTTAAGATATTAAATCCTTCTATCGGTCTGACATTTCTTTGAAATTGAGCACTATTACAACTATTTTAGTTTATTCCATTGTAATATATATATATATATATATATATATATATGTGTGTGTGTGTGTGTGTGTGTGTGTGTGTGTGTGTTTAAGTGTGTTAAATGTTAATATGCGTCTGTGCGCCCGCTTCAGGTGGATAAAGATACAAAAGTGGAGAAATCATTAAAAAATGGAAAACAATTTCATTGACAGCTCATATTACCTTCGGGAATTAGATTAGTAGGTTTTTCTGTTTTTTGTTTATAAGAATGAAAGCTAAACCTAAGTGCGCTCTTCTTTATAATAAACCAGTAATCTTTCTTTTATCGGTTAGTTACGTCGAGCAAGAACGTCATAACAAAGCTAAATGTTATATATACCTAAGGATGTCTGTAGGAACAGACGAACGCTTGTAAAAATTAAAAGACCTTATGCAACTAGAATTTATGAACAGAGATCATATCATTCATATACAGGTTTCTGGTTGATGTATCTCATTTATATTGTTTGCGAAGATGTATTCTCGCCATTTAAATCATTAACCTCTATATTTGTTTTTTGTATGACTGATTCATGAATTTATATATATATATATATATATATATATATATATATATATATATATATATGTATGTTATGTATGTATGTGTATATATCTATGTATGTATGCATGTTATACATATACAGGACTGTTTCGCTGTTTATACAGCGATAGTTTTAACCCTGGTCGGAGTTTCTCCCCCTGAGCTAAGAGCGCACGGCAGTGGGAAAGGGAAATTCAAGCATATTATATGTAAACAAAGAGACAGACAGCCGTAGTGATCATTTCATTTAAGTCTGCTGTTTAGAATTGCCCTCTCTCTTAACAGTAATAAAACCGAAATCTTTCGAGGGCAAAATAAAGCCATCCACATATATACCATCATCTGTGTGGCTAAACATCTGATTGCTTCAAGCCGGGGAATTTGACATCAGTCAGAATTTCTAACACTGAGCTATATATATATATATATATATATATATATATATATATATATAAGGAAAAATACGAAAATTTTAAAATGCTGTTGGAGAATATATGAATATTTATTTATAGTAATTTTGCGTAAACAAATCACGGCCACAATCTCTCCATCTCAGGTTGGATTACGAAAATCAGAGAGCTGTGTAACCGATAAAATTACTACTTTTTTTTTTCCATCTGAATATTTCAATGACCTGAAAACTCTTTCAAAATTTCACAATCAAATATATATTATCGCGTTTTCTAGAAACATATCATTAAGGCTTTTTTATGCGCTCTTGCACAATTTCTCAGGTATGATTATTCCTATCATATATAGTAAACGTAAAGTTACGTCTAGTCTGTATCTATCTATCTACTATATATATATATATATATATATATATATATATATATATATATATATATATATATATAGCCCGGCGTTGCCCGGGGATGTAACAGTAAGAGATAAATCAAGTATCGACTATCATAAAGACTGAAAAATAAAATTGACGAAGATTATTGTTTAAGGTTGACGGACACGCATGTCTTAATTATTTTTTTTTTTTTTTTTTTTTTTACGAATTAGTCAAACCCAAATTAAAACAAAAACATTGTTTACAATCGTTATAAGTCTATCGATTGGTGAATAGAATTTTATTATAAACAATTGTCTTGTAAATGGAATTTTTAAAGCATTCTGAATGTAAAAATAAAGAAAAAAATGTGCAAGACAATGAGAAACACTACCTGCCAAAAAAGTGAAGTTATGTTGAAATCGGTTGAAAAATGTAGGTAGCCTTTCTCTGTAATCTTTTACAATTTATAATTTTTACTTATTGAATACAGTAAAAAAAATTGCATATTTTGTTTGTGGTGATTCATAATTAGAATTCTGACTTGAATATATTTTCCACTCGTTGTTTCTAATACAAAAAATATTAACTTTATTTGGGTTTATTAATTTATTACAAGTACTGTGTTCTTTCCTTAATAATTATCATCTTCAAAATATTGTTTTTTTTTTGTCTATCAGATTTCTTACGTCGGCATTTTTAAATTATTTCTTAATACTTTCTTTTAAATAATGAATTAATTTCAAATAGAACCAATGCCTTATTGATCTGCCTTTTAACAAATTGCAAAGGGAATTGTAAAAACGGTCCTAAAGTACGTGGGATTATCTTTCCCTAAAGATAAAGAATTATCCGATTTTTCGATTCGTACAATCAGTAGAGATCGTTAGATTATTGTTTAGGTTGACGGACACGCATGTCTTATTTTTTTTTTTTTTTACGAATTGGTCAAACACAAACAAAAACATTGTTTTCAATATCGTTATGATGAGTCTCCAATTGAATAGAATTAGAATTTTATTATAAACAATTGTCTTATAAATTGAATTTTTAAAGCATTCTGAATGTATAAATAAAGAAAAAAGTGTGCAAAACAATAAGAAATACTACCTGCCAAAAAAAAAAGTAGATGTTTGTTTTATCGGCTGAAAAATGTAAGAAATCCGATCCCATATATAAAGGGACACACACACACACACACACACACACACACACACACACACACACACACACACACACACAAACACAAATAAACAACCTGGGTTTTTTTAACCTAAGTCACTCCACGAAATCGCTAAAACATAGAGCGTAGTCTGATGAAAAAGACGCCAAAGTTTATGAAAACAAAATTTTATCGTCAAAATGCTTATGTTTTTATGAAGAGGATAGACCAAATTTTTTTTTAATTATTTTTTAAAATGTTTCCATCTTTTTAGAATATTCTAAATTTTGATTTAAAAAACCTTGTTTCTCTTTGTCGCAACAAGGGGTAGTAAATAACATAGATATTTTTTAGCGAGTTTTTTGTATTTACACACATTAATTTGGAAAATCTTGCAAAAATAAAAATAATTGTCAGATGTTAATGAAATTTTCAGAAAAAATTCACAGATGATCGACATTATTATAAATATGTTTTTTTTATTAAAGTCATGGCAGAAATATTTTTTTTTATATTTATTAACACCCCCATAACTAATTTTATGAAAAACTCTAGAAATTCGAGACCATCGGTTTTAGTGATAACAATAGTTAAAAGAACAAGGCTTTGATGAATGCAAATCATGTTTTTTTTTTTGTTTTTTGTTTTTTTGGCCAACGTACCAGAAAATCAGCTATGAATTGTAACATACAAAACTCAATAAAACAAATATATTATTTAGTTTCAAATGCTTTTATTTGTTTTAATTTGTTTTTATGAATATGGACAATATTTTCTGAAAGCAAAAAGTTTTTTCAATGAAAATTGAATTTTTAATACAATTATTATTTCTTTAATTTTAAAAATATTTTTAAAAAATTTTCAAATTGAATTTTCAAAAATATTTTAACATTAGTTAAAAGCAACATCAACCTTTCAAAATGTCCGTGTGAGACTGTCTAGCGCTTTGAAAATTGTATAATTTGGACCAATCAGATTGTGACGTCCCTAAACACAGCCTTCGCTCGCTCCTCACTGCTTCGTTCGGGTGTCGCCGCTCCAAACGTGACGTCCGCCGGTCGCGTCAATCGTGTTGTCTCGTCCTGTGACGACCAACTAGCTTGGTATCGGTCGTGGCACCCAAATGTGACGTTCTAACCTTTTGGGTGACTCGGATGGGAATCTGGTTAGATTCGATATCAGCCCCGTCGTTCCCAACTCGCTTCCAACGCCTGGTTACCAAAGTAACTGCGATGATCTCCAGGTCGCCTACCCACGTTGTGAATTGATCTTAGGCAGACGAAATCAATCAGTCGTCAGGGCCGTAATGCAAGCTGGGTCCAAGCGGGGGTGGTATCGCACAAATACGTATAAAAGAAATAAAATGATAACTCAAAAGTTCAAGGTATCAGAAAAAAAGGACAACAAACTTTATGTCTAGTTGCTGGATACATAGGACTGCGTCTATCTCCCGACCCGTTCTATGGATTGTGACACGTTGTTTTCACACTTCAAGTTGTTTGTTCTTTAAGAAATTGGTTTTTGGTGTGTCTTCGGGCGAAAGTCGAAAAAACTTATTTTGGTGGTCTGGATCTAAGTCGCTCTTCAAAATGATTGTTCTTGGATTGAATATGAGTCCGGAAATTGCGCGAATCTTGGTCAGCCGATGCGAGGCTTGCTTCAACTGAGCACTGGAGACTGACTCTGGGAAACCGGAATCCGAACTTAACTCTGGAACTTTCTGGAACTGTCTGATTTTCGCTCGCTGCGACTTTCCTTATATGGACGCCGACCAAAACCGGGGTGGGTTTGTCGGCGCCAGGGGTTCCTCGATAATTCTAAATACATATCCACTTCTCTTATTTTTGGTTAGGAATCTTCCACTTCTTTCCATTTTTGGGAGCTTTCTCTTACTCCCACCTTCTCACCATGCTTCAGAGGGGCGTGAACTGCCCTCCCCACTTCTTCGTAGCAACCTCTCATACCCATCATCTAGATGGGCGGCGACAGCTTCCTCCTTGCGTCATGTGATCACCACTCGGCCAATGATGTCCAGCCGGGCGTGTGCGATCCCGCGGGTTTTGTTTCAGGGAAAAAATATATCTTGCTTAACAAAAAAAATTATCTTTTTCTTTTCCATTTCTTTCTTATAATCGCAGTTCTCATTTTCTCTGGCCGCAAATAGAACAATGCGACCGGTGGTGGTCATAAGTCTTGTTCTCTCCTGGACTTCGTCAGTCATCTTATCGCTAATTATCAGAATGGGTGGTCTAGCGAAACACAGTCGACTGTCGTCTGGAAAAAAAAAAGAAAAGTTCCATTGTCCTAGCCGTATTTGCATTCTTGGTGCCAATTTCTGATAACATAGTTCTGTTATCGCAGCCAAAGATGTCTTGTCAAAAAAAAAAACGGTCAGCCGTTACTTCGTGTGCGGCTTGGCAGACGACACAGTTAATTTTTCATATCTATCCAAAGCCCTGTACTTCACCTGTTCTTTGTCAATTATCAAATTAACATTTTCAATTGGAGTTTTTCTTGTCTAGTCGGTCTGTGGTTTGCTATTTAGATGTTTTCCGCATTGAGCTGTTCTTATCTATCTCCCGATAACACAAGTTGTTGACAGTACACAGTCGATTCCCCCATCCACCCAGAGTCCTTCTGCCATTGTAATGACATCCACGATTGGGTCTCGCCTCTCTTTTCCTTTCTCTTTTTCCTTTCTTTTCTTTTTTCCCTGGTAAATAGTGCCACAAGTTTAGCCATGGTAATTAAGAAATGTAATTTTTATGTTTATTGTCGGACAGTAATTATCAAGTACGAAAGACCAACCAGAATACAATTTAGTAACATTATTTGAATTCAGCATTGTTCTCCGCTGTTAAGCCCTTTACTTTTGCGAAACACGTATGGAGAAGTTAATTTGAGTTTTCAATTTCAACTGAGAAGTTTACCTAAAAGTAACAGTATCATCTTATGAAATTTAACTACTGCTAAACTTTAATTTATATGATCTTATTTTTATATTAATCTCAGTTATGACATTTTTCCATAAATGAAATATCAAAATTAATAATAAAATGAATGGAAATACAAATAACACAGTAAATTTAATAAATGTACATAAAATTATAGTATTTTATGTACACTTCAGATAAAAGTTCATAAGAAAAGTACCTAATTAGATAACTTTTTCTTAGGAAATTTATCTCACTATTAACAGTCTTATTTTTTAATTTCTTTATATTTTCCATAAAGCATCGTAAACGTAAAAATGAAAGCTAAGTACAAAAAAAAAAAAATTAGAGCGCTGAAAGTTTTCCTTAAAAGTAACGAGGTAAATAATTTGTTCACTTAAATAATTTCACTTCCTTCCATCCGTAGAAAGAATTATCCTCCCGTAAGTTATCTAAACGTCATGAATGTGCCTTTCGTCAATCGTCAAGCGACGCGAAAGGTTATGACCTGCTTTGTTTTATTTTCAAATTACATTTTTTCGGCGCAGAAGCTAAGTTAAGCTTGGTTCAAAATATTTTAAATAAACAGTATAATTTCTGTTTTTATTAAAATCAGTTTTGAAAAAAATGATAATTGATTTTAAAAGAATATCAAAGTCAGTGTTTAATCTTTTTTTATCAAATCGAAAAAAATGATTGAAAATGATTGATTATCTGTCCTTTTTTTTGACCAAAAAAAAAACAATATTTTTAACGAAAATTTCAGACGTGCTAGGAACGATTAAAAAATGTAAAAAAATACCCCCAAAATACTTTGATCTTTCCTCTTTAATAATAATTTAAAACATTAGACAATAAAATTTTGTTTTCGTCAAGTTCGGCTTTTTTTTCATCATGCTATGCTCTTTTGTTTACTTTTTCGTGGGTGAGTTGTCCCCCTTTCATTCTCACGATGTGTTTTAATCGTGTTTTCAAATTGATTTTGTTAAAAAAAACAATTTTGTTTTTCCCATTTTCGCTGCCGTTAGAACAATCACAAGGTAATTTTATGTAGTCCTGTGAAGTTTTGTTGAAATCGGCTAAAAAATGTAGGAAATTCGATCCAATATATAAACGTTACAGACACCCCCCACACACACACACACAATCTTCGTTTTATAATAAGTAAGATATATATATATATATATATATAGAGAGAGAGAGAGAGAGAGAGAAGAATAATCCAGTTTCCAGTTCGCCATCCATTTGCAAGAACTATAAACAAATCACAAGGCTAAACGCTTAAAGGTATTGCAATTTGGCTACAAACATAAATATATACGCATGGACAGTCCTATGCTGCATGTTCAAAACAAGAAATCGTAAGAATATTACTTACCATGTTGTTCTATAGAATAAAATAAAATTAATTATTAAACCCCCGATTTAGTTTTTTAAATGTATTTCACAAATAAATAAGCAAATTCAAATTTCATCGATTGGTTTGCTAAAGTGAACGAAACGTATAGTTTGTAAATCTCGACAAAATATGTTACTGATAACATCAACAATAAGAAATACTGTGAGGATATCAACACTTGTAAGAGCGTTTCCACACAATTCTAGTACGAAACATCCATTTTATTCTCGGTAATCATTACTTTTTTTTATTGGCACGTAGCACTGCTTACTAGGAATAATCTTTAATTGCTATAGCTTCCTTTGAAGTTATTTTTTACTATGTTCAGTTTTACCTGTATATTGGTGACGCATATTAAGCAAGTTCTGCCTCAAGGTTTTTTTTTAATTCCCGTCCAGCTTACCAAACATTGTGCGATGGTAGATGGATAAATAAAAAGACATCTTTATAGATATGTATGTTCGTCATCCTATAGAAATTGTTTTGCTCATCAAATACTGAAAAAAATATTTGGCTTTGTTAATATTTTAAACGTTTTTTTTGTTTTTTTTATAAATATAAGTAAAAATAAATGAAAAATTTATTTTACATAATATTTGTTTTCAATCAATTCATTTTTCTATTTGCGAACTTATTATTATTCAGGGTTTCTATAGGTTATTTAGCTTACTTTATGTAGTAGAAGGAAAGAGAAATTTAAAAAAATGTTGATTCATTCTTAGAAGCTGATGGCGATCTTGAAGGAGGACTTGAAACATAATCTCTTATTTTTATTTGAATTTCTGGGGATAAAGTATGATCAGTATATACACTATTTATATTTGGACTATTCCCTTGATCTTTTTATTGTTTTTATCATAACGTTTTGGCCTTATTCAGGTGTATATTGATCTGGGTAAGAGAATTCTAAACTGAACACTTTATTTAATCTATGCCAGTAGATTATTCTCGTTCCTCTACCCATGGACATCTTGTTAATTGCTGTGCCATTTCTGGATCTCCAGGTTTTACATGAAATGTTATCAATATAAAAGATCATTTCTTTCCCACATTCGTTTTATTAGGAGAGATTGGTGGCCGCTTGAATTCTAGCGTTTTGGATATATATCCAAAACCCAGACAAATGTCATATGTCGATATCAGAATACCACGCCCAGAAGGCACTAGCTAATCATTCTACTCCTGGCATTAGCAATCTGTAACACATTGTCTAGTGCTTCTTTTTCGTGCCGGTCAAATATTGTCGCCCGTCCTCAGAGACCAAACAAAAATTGAAATTACAAGATATGTCACTAAAATCCTGAATAAGCACTTCAAACCATTGCGACCCCCAAGGACATTTTGCTGTAGTAAACTGGAACCATTAAAACTTGCTTACAGCTTACCGCTTCCGCTTCTGCTGTTGTCATGATTTGACAGATGCTGGTGTTTAAGAATTGTTGTCATTTGCATGTCTATATATATATATATATATATATATATATATATATATATATATATATATATATATATACGTTTCAGTAAATAATATAGACAAGTGTTGTCTATTTATGTTATGTAAACTCTTTTCATAACGTCTAATAAGTTTAATAACATTATAATTGAACGAAGAAAGAAATTCACAATATTGATCCATATTTTTTAATACAATCTAAGCTTTCGGCTTCCATAAGCCATTATCAAAGATGTCAGTTACAACATATTAAGCAATATACGGACGAGACAATGATGAAAGTCTGTGTATGTTTACAGAGATGATCTCTAAGCAACGATAAACACATGCATATAAGACGATAGAAGCGAAAATCGCACCGCATCTCATGACGTCACACAAGACCACACGAGAGTGAATTGTGGAAGTATGAAGTATGGAAAGCCGTTGGCACAAACCAATGGCCCCCGTCACCAACTACAGAGATTTAAGGATATTTGTAGAGATTCCATAGTTGATTTTGTTTAGATTGGGTTTCAACTGTTTAATGTATAATGCTTCAAGGATTTTTAGTTTTTGTCTATTGTTTTTATGTCGAAGTATAATTGTGTTTTCGACAAGTATTTTACGGAATTGTGTGTGCGGGCAGGCATGTTGTTTTAAATGTCTAAAATATATAATTATTTATCGGTGACTCCCATATTGTATTTATTTCTATGCTATGTATACTACAGAGGTCCAGACATCCAACCCTCTAGAGTTCTTTAGTGTTCAGTATTTTCACTTCATTCTACACTTTTTCTTCAGACATGATCATTCATGTCGGATGTTTACAGAGGGAAAGAAGTAGTTATCATCCTGTGGAATGAAAGGAAATTGGAAATAGAATTAATAACTAAATGATGCACAATAAATTTACGTCACGTGGCAGATCTTATTTTATCACAATGTAGGATATATAATAGCAAAAGTGATGGAAACATGAACGGAAAGAATATGTAGAGAGAAAAAAAGAGATAAAATGCTGCAAACGGTTTGGGTTGTAACGTGCATTTTCCTTTTAATTTATTCTATATATTTTGCTGCACGTGTTTCGAGATATGAGACCTTCATCAGACGTAGAATGGTTATTTCTAAATAATATTTTTTGGAATGAATATTTATTTACTATGCTGAATTTTTAAGCTTTGAGTTTTGTTTGTAGTAGTAGTAGCAGCAATCTGAAGCCATTTTGGACAGGTCGATAAAATTTTACTTCCCTTGTGTGGTAATAAATCAATTAAATTTGTTCAGAGAAAAAGAAAAATAGATTGATGTATTTGTCCTTATGTTTTTGTTTGCCCGTATATCGTTTTAGTTCAAGCGTATTGTGAGAGTATTCTTGCAAGTATGTGTTTATATATGTACTTTCTCCACACACACACACACACATATATATATATATATATATATATATATATATATATATATATATATATATATATATATATATATATACAGATCGACGTGGCCTGACGATGGCATATAGCATGAAACAGACTGTCGCTTCTATGTGTTGACATCTATGTTCACTTTTTATATATATATATATATATATATATATATATATATATATAATTATTATAAGCAAACCAAAAGAGTTATATATATATATATATATATATATATATATATATATATATATATACTTTGTATGGTGTGTATGATTTGTGTGTTGTGTATGTGTGCGCGGGAGCAATGTCGTGGTCCGTCCAATATCTTTGTTTTGCAAGTATATTTAATCCAACTAGTGTGTTTTGCCACTATGTATGTATGGTGTGTCTTTATGTGTGTGGGGTTTTGCTTTGTTTAGTGTTGGTCGGAATTTGTCTACGAATTATATTTGGAAGTAAGAATAACCACATGTTTGATATATTGGCATAATTTTAAAGTTAACGTCGTTGCATTTGTGGATGTGTTTTAACAGAAAGATACTTCTGTTGTCTGGTAACATAATGTTGCTTTTGTGTAGAGAGAATTTCTTGTTTACTGATTGAGTGATACCTATATAAGATTCATTGCATTTTCTACACCTGAGTGCATGAATAAGATTTTTAGTTTAAAAGATTAAGTTTCTCTTTTTTGCAAAAGTTCTTCTGGGGTGTTCAAAAGAGATTCTTTCAATATTTATATCACAAACCCAAATCTTTTCTTGTTGCATATTCTGACCTTTTATTGTGTGTTGACTAAATTAGGATGATAGTAATATGTGTTTTAGGTTATTGATTGGCGTTTATTTTCACTTATTTTGGTTGTTTTTTGTATAACATTCATTTTATTATTCTTGATATGTTTCTTAATTTTCTGTAAATATTACTATATTTTACACGTCGTTGAGACGTATGCAAGGATGTGTGAGATTTTTTGGGTTTCGTATTTGGTCTAAAGGTATTTATCTGCAAGTTCAAAACAATGGTTTATTAGTGGGGTGGTTTATCCTCGTTATTTCAGTGTTGTATGCAATTCTTCTAGGTGGGATTTTCAGAGAATTTTGTCGGTCAGCATAGCACAAATCCGATATGCTAGGGAATAGGCGATGGATTTTATGCAGGTTTTATGTGATGGCTCTTTAAATGAAGGTATTTTGTGTCTGTATTTCTGTAGTTGACAACTGTGATATATGGTTATTTCAATTTCTGATGAGTATAATTAAGTATGGCAGTTTGTTACCGTTATGTTCTTGTGAAAATATATATATATATATTAATAAACACACACACACACACACGCATATATATATATATATATATATATATATGTATGTTTATGTGTGTGTGTGTACATATAATGAATAGCTTTTCATAAAATTACGCACTAATACTTGAAGAAAAAATATGGCATCAGTTGAATTTTACACTCTGTTATTTTGTGTCCACTGGATAAAACGTGTGTATATATATATATATATAGAGAGGACACAAAGTAACACACACACACACACACACACACACACACACACACACACACACACACACACACACACACACACACACACACACACACACAAATATATATATATATATATATATATATATATATATATATATATATAAACAATAGATCAGGGAACAGCAATAATAATAAAATATATACAAATGTTTGAAAATTTTTGAGTTTATTTTCGCCCGAAGTTGAAGCAAATATACGAAGTTTAGAAGGACTCGTGATCAAACATAATAGACATTCGTTGTTTGTTATATTTAACACACACACACACAGACACCCCCCACACATATATATATATATATATATATATATATATATATATAATTATATATATATATATATATATATATATATATATATATATATATATATATATATATATATATATATATATATATATATATATATATATATATATATATGCAGAAAGCCACCCAAAATTGCGTTCTTTCTTTTAACATACAACTGAGAACAAATTTTAAATCTGTCATTTTCCCTTTGGCTATACAACTTTTCTTGAATAGTTCAGATGTCAAAGAGGCTGTAATGCTTTACGACATTGGATTTCATTGTAATGTCAAATCGTTTCAATAAATTACTCACCAGAGAAAGCGTAGCTATAGTTTCATTGTTTTGTAATGTTATCGTTCATTCCATTGTTTTCTCGAATAACTGTCAAGATATTAATGGCGAATAATCAATCACTGCTAGAGAAGTAGATCTTCAAACCAATGTCTATTATTTGCCCTTGAAGTCAATGTCACATTCGTCAAATTAATGGGAAATATTTCTGTTTATATTTTACTTTGTTGAGATATTAATATTTGTGCAAAGCATGAAAAATACGAAAAATTAAATCGAAGGATATATTTCAAATCAAGTGTGAGATATTTTACTAAGCAAATATCCCTTAACTCAGTCGTAAATAAACATCTTCGAATAAATCATGTCGAAAATTACAAATTGTATCATGTAACCATGTTGCGTATGACTCGGAAAGCATGTGGCGACAGCAGGTCACTCTCATGAGCAAGGGAATGGATCTGAATGCTTCAGTTGAGATGCATCAAGAAATGGTATATGATGAAAATAACTCTCTGTCTGTTTCTCATAGGCAACCATACGCACCCAGATATATATAAATTTTAAAATAATTTACATATATATATATATATATATATATATATATATATACAGTAGCGGCCATAATATAAGGAACGGAAATAACAAAGACATAAATATGTATATTACTTAAAAAGTAATGCGTGATTAGCAATGAAACTTTTACCGAATAAAGATTAGGGTGTAATGCATAAATATTATACAAAGTTAAAAAATTTACGTAAAAGTTTTTTTTTTTTTTAAATAAAGATTAAATGGAACAAAGGAAATAAGCTACTGGACAAAAGTTAAGGAACGATCTTGTTAATACTTGATTTTGAACAAAATATCAACAAAATTTAATGTTTGGTAAACATCCCATTATTTTCAATGTCTTCACTGCATCGTCGACCACAAGATCTAATTAATTTCTTGCGAAAATCAGCAGTAATTCCCTCCCATTCGTCTTTCAATAACTCCCGTAGGTGATCCTGTTTTTCGGGTTTCTTTTCTGAGCCCTTTCTCCAATTATCTTCCAAACATTTTCTATTGAATTCATTTCGGGGCTCTGGGCTGGCCACTTCATTAGGGCGTTTCCTTCTTCTACAAGTAAAGCCATAACCTTCTGAGCCTTGTGGCAAGGTGCATTGTCCTGCATGAAAATAGGAGAATCATAAAGATTATGGTGTAATCTTGGTACCACATGCTGCTGAAACAGCCTTTTGTAAATCTCAGCATTGATATTGCCATGTACGCGGATGATAGGGCCAACTCCTGCAGATGAAATCATTCCCCACACCATCACACTGCTGCCACCAAACTTAACGATTTTCTTGACACATTGAGAAGACAGTATTTCACCTGTTCTACGGCGTACGTAAGTTTTCCCATCAGAACCAAATATAGTAAACTTGGACTCATCACTGAAATGAACTGTATCCCATTGTGTGTCAATCCAAACAACATGTTCTGTCGCATACTCCAGGCGTGCCCTTTGGTTTCGCTTTGAAATGTGAGGCTTCGAAGCTGGAATACGGGTATGCGATCCTGCATTTTTTAACCTGCGAGCGACCGTTTTCCTTGAGATATTATTATCTGCCTCTGCATTAAATTTACGGGCAATTGATGCAGCTGTTTCAAAACGGTTTTTTGTACATATTCTAACAATTCTTCGATTTTCTCTTTGCGATTTTTTTGGAGGTCTGCCGGTCTTTGCTTTTGCATCTAACATTTTATCGGTTTTATACCTGCTAATTACACGATGAACGACACTTTTAGACCTATAAACAATATCATACATTTCTGAAATTGACTTTTTTCTTGATAGTTACTGATAATGAGTTTATTTTCTTCAAAAGAGAGCGTTTTGCGTCTTGAATTTGCCATATTGCTTAAAAATAAAATCCTAATGATAAATGAACTTTTATTTATTGTTGAAAAGCTCCATCTAGTTTTTTAACAATGTAAATTAAAAATTTATGAAAATTGTCAACATCGTTTCTTACCTTTTGTCCAGTAGCTTATTTCCTTTATTCCATTTAATTTTTATTTAAAAAAAAAACAACAAACTATTGTGTAAATTTTTGTAACTTTGTATAATATTTATGCATTACACGCTAATCTTTATTCGGTAAAATTTCATTGCTAATCATGCATTACTTTTAAAATAATAGACATATTTATGTCATTGTTGTTTCCGTTCTAATATTATGGCCGCTACTGTATATATATATATATATATATATATATATATATATATATATATATATATATATGTCTCTCTCTCTCTCTCTCTGTGTGTGTGTGTGTGTGTTACATTAAAAATTATTTTTAATGGACGAAAATATGTAAAACAGTATCCTATTCCGTTTAGAGGCCTGTACATTAATTAAAAAAAATAAACGGAACGTCTTTTCAATTAATGTTATCCATTAAAACAAATAACCCAATTAAATAATAACAAATATATCGGGTTAATATAGAAAACATCAATTAATTATTTATATGCATATCTATCTATCTCTTTATCTCTTTCTCTCTCTCTCTCTCTCTCTCTCTCTCTCTATATATATATATATATATATATATATATATATATATATATATATATGACAAGCGACTGAAACATACTTGGAACCATTCAATATACTCTCCCTCCGAAATTAAAAAAATAATAACAGACATTGAGACATTAACTTAGATAATTCGAAAAATAGTTCTAGCCTATCTATCTATCTATCTATCTATATATATATATATATATATATATATATATATATATATATTAATCTATCTATCTATCTATCTATCTATCTATCTATCTATCTAAGTAACTATCTTTTCTTAGCAATTCTTATATTTGTGGATATATTTATATTTGAAAAATTACATTGATTTGAAGCAATGTCAATTACGTTTACTAGCCGGCGCATTCAGGAGATTTGATATGGAGAATGTTCTCTCCGTCATGGCTATTCATATATATATATATATATATATATATATATATATATATATATATATATATATTCTTTGTATGTTGTTCAAAATGCATCAATCTTGCGGAACAGCTGTGTTAAGTGCATTGACAATGATGGAAAATATTTTTTAAAATGGATAAATATTTTCTAATGAAAAAAATCCTGTGATTATATATGGTACTGGTGATAATTAGAATAACAATCCAGGTTTGCTTTTCTATTATTTATCTCAGTTTTCAAAATTGCTTACGCGCAATGGAAGATGTCAAAATTTCAGATTTCTATCAGTAGAACAGACACGTTAATAATTTACCTTTAATTTTGTCAGGATTTACAATTGAAAAATTTATCAGTAAAATAGTTTCTCTGTAAATAATCTTTGTGATGTTATCTAGAGAAACATATACGTGCTATCATAATATCCAATATACTAGAATAAATATTTTTCATGTTAATATAGATTCTGGAACATTTTATACTATTCGGTAGTCTTTGTTGGATCAATTTCTGCTACTTTGAACTGGATGCTATATTTACGTTTTCTCTCTTGTTTAGGATTAGATTTCCTGTTCATTCCAAAGTATATTTCAGCTCGATTCTTCTAACATCTCCGTATGAACTCTAGAATTTTATTTATTATTTTTCTGCAGAAGGAGTACGCCTGATTCACATTCTATAATTTTTGAACAAGAGTAGACGTTTATTTCTTGTTTCTTGTTTAGGTTCTGGTTACCGGTCCCTTCTAAAACTCTTGTAATTCTCTTTCACTTCCCGGTCTCTATTGCGTCTGAGTGGCATTGTTGCCTTTCTTGAGTCGAATTGATTACGAAAATAGTCACTTAACTTTACATGCAGAAAAGAATATTTCTACCAATAGAAATTGGATTTCAAATATATTTATTTGGACCATTATTTAAGAGAATCCCAAGTAATTCTATTAAGTTGGTTTCTTAAAAAGTATTTTTGGACATTGAATATTTTTTCCATATGATGTGGTATGTATTTCATGAATAATCAATACAGCTTAACGTGCATTAATTACGACATTTACTACACCAAAGAACAGTTCATATCTTACAGTAATTATCAACATACAATACTAGTTGGAACATTTTCCTTACTATAGTTCTGCTGTCTTCCAGGTTGCGATACTTGAGAATTTCATTGAAAGACAAAATCTATAGTGACCATGATATCAAATGGATTTCAGAAGAGAAAAGTGACTTTTCATATTCTCCATAATACAACTTCCTTTCAGTTCTATTGAAAATAATTGTAATAGTCCACATTCTTTCTCTTTGCTATTACATTCCTATCTTTTTTTAAATATTCGATTTACATTTAATTCTTATTGAAATGTCTCATCAAACAAAACAATGAAATTGCATACCACTCCAATAGGAAAAAATATATATTTGATTTGTCGATATTACTGCATATGCCTATATATGCTTCGTTTTCTCATGCATTTGAAACAGCCTTCCTAGCTAAGAACCAAATGACTGTCTAGATCTGAGGAATTATATATGATTCCTAAGAATGTCGTGATATGAGGAATTGTATCGATTAACAATATCATACATGTAAGGGGAATATACGACTACGGAAACAATTGAAACCGCATCAGGAACGCGCCAATCAGTGAATAAGAGTTCCGGTTTGTTTAATACTTTCTCAGACAATGTTATACACACATAAAAGCGTAGATGTCAACTGATAGGCAATGATCATTTAAGCAATCTATAATAAATCCAAAAGGAACCTGCTAACAGGAAACAGCGATAATGCTTAAATTTACTAGTTTCATTCATGGAATTACGATTTTTTGAGTTGAGAAATTATTTTTTTACAGCATTTTAATGCATCTTGCCACATAAAAAAAAAGGGTTGAAAGCTCCATCTAAATTCAACTGAGATATTAGGGTGGAAATTAAAAAATATCTAAGGGTAAACAAAATTCAGTAATATATATATATATATATATATATATATATATATATATATGCTCGACTCTCCCGTCGAATTCATCGTATGAGGGACAAGCAGGTCAGTTCCTAGGAAACCGACAGCCCGACAACAGCAAATGAGATTTGATTATAGTGATGAAGGTTTCGTGCAGGACCATCCACACTTTTTAAAGCGCCGAATACAAGCACATGGTTCACTACGTGCCACAGGGTCACCAAACGACCCTCCGCAGGTTTTGAATTCCGAGTTGTCCTTCTAGACCAGTTGCCGTCCAAGGCTATAGAACCCAGTCTGTCCTGCTATTTACCCATAGCTGGACAAAGAAGAAGTGGAGGATTCACACCTTTCCCAAGGGTATTGACACGTCGGCTGAAATTCGAACTCGGCTCTCCGATTCCTCAAACCAAGCCGTTATCCATTACTACACCTCACCTATATGTCAGCCACCATGTTGGAAACAACTGGCATTATTTTCAAGACATTCATAATTAATGTTAATATTAACCATTTCCATACACGGAATCATTTGGCATTGATGGAGCAGCCAGAACTGCTTTCGATTGAAATTTATAAAATCTGAAAAAAACAAACAAAACGCCATTTATGGAATCGATGTGGGCTTCATACCTCATTTCTCATTGTTATGTAGAAAGTCAACCTCATGAATATGTCTTTCAAGTTCTCATGAAAGTTCGAGATAGCAACTAAATATTAATTTTATTTCTTTTCTCAGCATTGTTTTACCGTATATAAATGACTTGCCAAAAATTATACCATTAATTTATATAGTTTAACCTTGTTTTATTTTTGTGTTAAAGTCTATTTTATGAAACCCAAATATTCAGCTATCAAATAAAAATAAAAAAACATTATCGAGTTTTATCTAGAAATATTTTACATAAAGATAAATCTAAATATCAAGTGAGACATTCTCTAATTTCAAAGTTTTTGCTATGCTGTTTTTTTTTTCATGTACCATGTACAGAATTTATTATTTTTTAACAAAATGTTGATTCAATGATTCAATGTTAAAAAAGAACTAAATTTTGTAAATAGCTAATTGACACTAGTTTATAGTGATTTACTATATGTAGATTAGATGTAAGTTAGCTGTGGGGAAATCACCGGCTATGTGTCCTCAAGGAAAAAGCGTTGATTGAATCCAGTGAGATGACCGAAATAGCTGTGAGTTCAATATATAGATACAACAGAGGTGAACAAAAACTTGAATAGCTGAGTAAAAGGGATATAACCGATACTGAGACATGCGGAAAATCATTGCACGTGGAACTAGAACACTTAAACCGGGTAGATGAAAAAAAAAAGAGTTCAGATCGAAATTCCAATCACCTGACGAAGCCTGAAGCGTACAACGATGGAAACGTCGTGAATATAGCAAAGAAAACGTGGATAACAGTCTGAACGATGTAAATAGTGTAAATAATAAGAGTATCTATTTATTTTTATGTTATTCAAAAATGATACTATTATTTTGTTGTACCAGAACTCTTGTTATGTGTTTGCGTTCAGGTAGACAGGGAATCTTGTGTTGCCTTTTCCATTATGAATGTCATTCGTCTTAAACTGATATCTTCCATTAAATAATGTATGAGGAGACACTTACCTTTGTGTCTTATATATCAGATTTATTGGGCGTTTAGTTTTCTAGAATATACGTACTGTGTTCTCAATCAAGTTAGAGTAAGATACTAAAAGTTATGTTCAAAACTATACTAGTGTAGTTTCATTGACAAATCAAACATGGAAGAAAAGTATTGCCTTGAAATCAGTATAAAATCATCAAAGAGCAAACGACGTAGTGATTCGAATTAAAAAAAAAAAACTGCCAAGCCTTCTTATATAATTTATATATTTCCATAAGACATATTTTAAGACCCCAAATTCAAGTTGAACATATATATAATCGACTATGAATGATGTTGAAAAAATCATTGGCTTCTTTTCTTATTCCAGAAGGTGATTTTCTCTATCTGCTATGCTTGCTCTTTACAAGAGCAAGATAATTTAAAAAAAAAAAAAAAAAGAAAAAAAAAGTGGAATATTGTTGTCTCATCTAAACCGAGGCAGTACAATCATCACCTTCCAACCTTGGTAGATTTCTAATTCGTTTACGCAGAGTTTGGGTTGAATGACATAATTTCCACCTTACAACTATTTTCAGTCAGACGCAACATGGCAATCAATCTCTGTTTCTATGGCAAAAAATGTGGGCGCCAACTATTGTTTAATAGTTCAGACCTTTAAAAGAATGATACGCGATACTACGTCCCTGGAGTCCAACCAACCTCATCCCCTCTGTATTTCAATTGTAAACTTCTCAGAAATATTTTTTCCGAGAACCGATGCTCTCTTCAACTGACCACTTCGTGGAGTATACGCTGAATATTTTAATTGTACTCTCTTTTAGATTATGGCCAATCATTAACTGTCCTTTATATCGCCATAATCTTTATTCCTTATTGCTTATTCTGATAGACTTATCCATCACTTCATTCAGTAAATTTCTAACTTTAGTGGCGGTTGAGTCTAAATTGGGTAAAAATTGATAAAAAAAAATACCCAGAAAAACAAATAAAACATTTCATCATTCTTTTTTTTTTTGATTTACATCAAACAAGGCGGGAATGCCACTGGGCAGATTTTGCAGGTAGTACACTTGAAAGAGAATAAGGAGGATTAAGGAAAAGACAAAAGATAAAGAGGATTTAAGAAGACAAAAGCTAGTGATTGACGTTACATATAAATTTTTGTATATTGTAGTTATCAGGGAAGCATGGAAACGGAAGGGAGTTACACAGGTGGGAAGTACGCGGAAAGAAACTTCTGGCGGAGAAGGAGCGGTTGCATTTACCTACTTCAATTCCAATACGGTAGGAACTAGATGCCAATCTAGAATCCCGCTTAAATTCCTGTACTCGCGGCACCAAGGAGAAAAAGCTCGTTAGAGCAGTTGCCATGATTCTGAAGATATAATTCCCTATCTTAATACTATAAATTTGACAGCTGATATAAACAAAAAGAATTTTAGCTATGTTACATAGGTGTAGGAACCAACGTGTTCAGTGACAATAATATATTCTTCTCTGTGTACAAATAATCCGACTGTTCCAATATTAGCCCGTGTTATCTCCTTCAATTCAATCTGACGCTGTGTCAGTCCATCTTTATGACTCTCTGCTAATATTTTCACCTTGATCAGTTATGTATCGATTTACTAGACGTAGGTTCTTCTTTCTTCTTTTATGTGTCATGCAATTTCAGAGCGTAGGTGATCATGTCCACATAATCCTGTCTCATGTATCTCTTAAGAAGTTTTGCCTTTTTGTTATTTATCCCAAACCCTGCTCTGCCATCCATTTGCTCAAGCTCGTCAAGTATATTCCGCGCTGCTTTCAACTCCCCCTTTTTCCCTGAATCTGTCCTGTGCGGATCAAATTTGTCAGACCTTCCTTCCTCATTACGTTCTCCAGACATTTCAACTAATTACTCCCCATGTTAAGTATATGTTTCGTTTTTGCTTCCATTGTTCTTCACACCACATAGTTGCGCACATGTTCGACACATGATATCTTCAGCATCTTTCTGTAGATCCTCATTTGTGTTGCATCAAATCTTTTCACCTTTGAGGAGATTGTTCAACATTCGCTGCCATGATGAATAATTAATTTAATTTATATTTTAATTAAACATTTTATTTGCTTCTTAAATTATATGCGTACAATCTGCTTTCATTTAATTTCGCGTCTTCGTTATATTTTTAGTTTATTTTTCCTATTAAGCAATTCAACCATGCTCGTTGGAATTATTTTTCGTTGCCATATTCTCAAAAATTCCGTCTTTGCTCATATGTTTGGTTCATGGTATCCGTAGCATCCTTCTGCAGAACCACATTTTTGTTGCTCATTCTTCATCTCTGAGGAGATTGACCAGCATTCACTGCCATTTAGGAGGACTGATATCAAGTAACAGTTTAGTACGCTTTTTCTTTGTTTCTAAAAAAATTATTGTTTCTTAATATTCTCTAGTCTTTTCTTAAAGCAGACAAGATTTTCAGTGTTGAACTCTTATAATACTTCAACTGACATTAACTGACATAGAAAAATCCGATGTATTATTACAGTTACCAAAAGATCATCCTACGTATTAAGTCATTCTCAATTTATATTCCTTCGTGAATTATCTGATCAATTATCTTAACTTATCCTTCACTCCCCTTCAACATATATGCACAGATATTTAATTTATCCTTGTAGCTCTTTCCTTTTCCCTATTATTAATGCTTAGATTCCTCTCTTCAAGGACAGATATTGCATAGTTCAGTACTGTTTTCTGTTTTTCAATCTCATCAAGTATATTAGGCGCTGCTTTCAACTACCACTTTTACACTCAATATGTCTTGTGCGTATCAGATTTTCTAAACCTACCTTCCTCATTATATTCTCCAGAAATTTCAACTAATTATTAACGATGTTACGTATGTTTCCTTTTTGTTTCCATTTTCTCCGAATCTCATAATTGCTCACATGTTCGACATATAAATATCTTCAGCATCTTTCTGCAGAGCCTCATTTATGTTGCTTCAAATCTTTTCATTTTTGAGATAATTGTTCGGCATTCGCTGCCATACTTGAGGGCACATATCACGTAACCGTTTAGTACGCTTTTCTTTGTTTCTAACGAAATTATTGTTATCTCTACTATTTTCTTAAAGCAGACATTTTCAATTCATTCTCATTTTATATTCCGTCGTTAAATATCTGATGAATTATCTCAACTTTTCTTTCTCTCCTCTTCTATCTATATCCAAAGATATTAATTTTATCCTTGTAGCTCTTTCCTTCCCCCACCCCATTATTAATGCTTACATTCCTCTCTTCAATGGCAGATATCGCATGACAGGTCAGTACTGTTTTCTGTCTTTTAATAACCTGGGTAGATTTTCGAATGCATCTTTGATTATTCCAATACACATTTGGATCTCTGTTTGTTCTTAACGTCCTCTGTTAGAAAACTTCTCAGATATTTAAATTTCTGTACTTGCTTGATTTCAGTATCCCCGACCTGTAATTTGCATTTAGGGCTGATTCTTTTGTGGATAAACATGAATTTCTCTGATTGTAGTTTATGCTTAATCCTTTCTTCTCGTTTTCCTTCGCTACAATTTGTAGGGGTTTTTGTACTTTCCTTTCTGTGACTACTAACATCACTGTGTCATATGTATATTTTATATTGTTAACACTGCAACCGCCAATAATGATTCCTGGTTGGACTTCTAATTCTCTCAGAATTGCCTCGCTGTATAAATTGTTGCAGTTTTTGGGGTATTATGTAACTAGTGAGTTATCCCAAATAACTTGACTCACTTTATAGTCTACCAATAGAAGGTTAACCAATCAGAAGACGTAGAATATTCAATCCGTCGTGTATAAAGGCGGCCATTTTGTTTACTCTACCCGAATGTCCAGCACAGCTTGTCAGGCGAAGGGGAACAGAAGGAAGAACTACGCTCTGCTACTTTTACCAAAATATCCACTGCTAACCTGAACAACGCTTTCCTACTGTCTTCGAAATATTCACGGCTAACCTCTGGATTCTATACTCGAAGACGACCGTCATCATGAACAACATTAGTTGCATAAATCTGATGCGAAAACACATGCTTGTCATACATCCCTTTCTATATTTGTATATCTGCTCAAAACATTTTTTGTCCATATCCAGGTCTTTTGCTGCCAGTATAGATTTTTGATTCTTCTAATGTTTTTTCTAACAGATCTTTGTGTCGCACTTTGTCGAATAATTTTGCTTAGTCGATAAAACACAGGTACACGTCCTTCTGTAATTGTAGTTCTATCTGATAAATTATTGAGCATAAATAGCGCGTCCCTTGTTCTATTGTCTTTGATGAATCCGCACTGTTCTTGCCGTCTCTCTGGCCTGATTCTGCTGTATGCTAATTCATCAGAATTCGGATGCGTTCTATGGTAAATGTGGCAAAAAAGCCGAAAATCTGAAGAGCCAATTGAGAAAGAAACTTACTAATCACCCTAATTATTCTAAGGAGACAAACTTGTTAACCACTACACCATGTCGAAGTGACTGTATGCTACTTAAACCTTAGCAAGCTATTGTTTTTAAGTTTGCTGTGAATAGGACCCATTTGTCTCCATCGGTTGTACTTCCAGTACTGACATCTGCGCTCGTCATTGTACAACTTCCATTACGTACTCCATGTCTACCATTTATTCGTCATTCAGAGAATATATTGCACGCTGTCTTCTTTCAATCTCTTATTCTCCTCTCACTCGCTTGATGGATTGATTCGTTTTCTACAGCTTATCAAACTTCGCAGGTTATTTAAAGCCAGAAAATATTTTATATCTGTATTTAGCAAGATAATAATTGTTTAAGGATACGACTTTTACTAACTAACCCAGAGCTGGGGCGAAAAGCTGGATTCATACTTTTCCCAAAGGTATTTGTGCGTAACTGACTATAACGAACACGACTGAAAGTGGAACACAGCACTCCGATTAACAATACCGAGCCATTATCCACTACACCACTCGTGCATCCAAGATTAACGCACCTGGCAAATTTCATCCTCACACAAGTAATGCAACCTACAATAATATACTAGGTTACAATCAAGATCTCATTTCTCTCTATGTCAAAGTGTTAGGTTATTAACATTAGTTTAGAAAATTTTCTTTATCATTACCAGCAAATTCAAAGTAATTTTTCCTTTTTCCTTGCTTAGCGCCGTTGGCATGGGAATTTGCTCCATATGTTTCGAAAGATTTCTCGGAGGGTGAAAAATAGGAAAATACGTAAGTGATTTTGTGAAGAGAGATAATCTGATGATTAGATGATTGATCAATATCCCTTGGAAGATAAAAGAAAAATAATCTAATGCCAGGAAGCTTGGTTCACTGTGTCCTGCTCGACAGCTTTTCTCTGTAAAGTCTATCTTACTTATCTATGCGAACCATTCGTCTATGCTTAGAAAATGGTTGTGACTTATGGTCCATTGCACTCTTTTAGCTCCTTGACAAAATCCAAAGAATAATCAGACATATTATTGGCCAAGATCTGACATCTCGACTTCAACCATTTTCCCACCTCTTTAAGGTTAGCTCCCTTTGAATTGATATTGATGCTTTCATGATTATTGTTCGAATAAGCCTTTCGCTGTGGTGCCTAGACTACATTTTACACGCAGTACTAGACTTGAGATAAGGTCTCATCAAATTACAGTTGAGCTGGCTAGATGTAACCGTACAATTCTATGTTAACAGTTCATTTTATCGCACTTCTTGCTGGTGGAACACTCTTCAGTTTCCATGCCTTCCAGCCAACTTTAATCAACAAAGAAAATGAGAACAATGTCAATCGCTTTCTCATGTTCATATTTATTACTCTTTCTCTGTATTCGCTATTTAGCAAAGTTTCTGTTTTTAACTCTTCCACGCCCAGTAACCCCTTGCGTCTTTGTAGCTTTACTGACTTGCTTAGGGTGAACTCGATTAAGAAAAGAAAAAGACACCAGGAACATCAATGATGTTGTATTTTCAACAGACTGTTATATCCTATGTGTCATGGACAGTCATGGCTCTCCCCAACTAACTGTCGTTTTGTTCTAACCTAAAAAATGTTACTGAATGATGAATAACCAAAACGGATGTTGGAAATGAAATGGTAATTTTTATAAAATCAACAAAATACAATACTCGCCAGCGGCGTGAAGTAGGTAAACCACTGCTAGTAGTGGACTACTTAGAGAGCATATTACACCTACTTACAATAATGTTCAACGTATACATGAAGATTAGGACATACGCATTATGTTCATAGATACAGTATATTACATTTTTGTATTTCTGAATAAATTTTGTCTTATTGCTATTTATTCTAGCCACTGTTCCGTCAAAAGTTTACACATACTAGTTATGTAGTTTGTTTGTTACGTAGTTAGGTATGTTATTCCCTATTTTCCTTTAACCACTTGCTTTCAATATATCCTCTCGTTATCAAATTCTCCAAGATATCTTCTTCATTATTTCCATTGCTACTTTCTGTTTCTATGTGTAAGTGTCGTCATTTCCATTTTCATTTTCCTTATAATTTTATTTTTACTCACATGTTCAGTCCAAGGTATCCCAAGTATTCTGCTGTAGGACCATATTTCTGATGTGGTACATATATTTTTCTTCTATGTGGAGATTGTTCAGCATTCACTGTCATATGGGAGGACAAGTTTTACATAACAGTTTGGCACTCTGTTCTTTTTCTAACGAAATTTTCCTGTATCTTGATACTTTGGTTAGCTTTTGGAGGGAATCTTTCGCTATTCCATGACACCTTCCGATTTCGGTGTCACATTTTCCCTCTTCAGTTAAAACAGCTATTTATGTTTACCTGATTGCCTGATTTTGATGTTTCTAATTCGTAGTATGGAAAGCTGAATGATTTCGAATTGTAAAAAACAAGATGAAGATATTCGGTCGAATAATAACGCATATAATAAATCTAAGAAGGATACAAATAACGCACAATCATTTTCTTCTTCTTGTTCTAATTACCTATACATCTTATATATATATATATATATATATATATATATATATATATATATATATATATATATATATATATATATATATATATATATATATATAATAAATATATATATATATATATATATATATACAATATTTAATAATATTTATAATATAATTATCATAATAATATTTAATATTTATATATTTTACTGTTTAGCTCTTATTTTTGAAACATTTCAGCATAGCATCTATCCGCAATTCCGACCACACACACAAATATGCTTGCACACACATATCTACTCACACACACACACAAAACACGCATATATATATATATATATATATATATATATATATATATACGTATATATATATATATATATATATATATATATATATATATATATATATATATATATATATATATATATATATATATATATATATACACATACACACACACGAGTTAAAATTTTGATCTCCCCCTGGTCATTTTTAAATAAGCCCCAAAGGGAGTTGTTTCGTAATTTAAGTAAATGAAAATTGTTAAAAAAGTTAGACATGATTTCTTATTCCAAAATTTATCATAGCATAGCAAAAAAAAAAATTTATAATTAAATTTTGCTCTTGGAAAATTGATGAGAATAATCTTGTTTTGAACGGAGGTTAATAATGACGGTTAGTATTACGGCACATTGCCCTTTTGAGACTGGGAGATATTTGATTCATTTCCACCTATATTGTATCGTCTTCGCAAAAAATATCATAGAAGCAATTACTGTACGACTTGAACAGGGCATGCACTGTCAATGTGTCTTTAATTATTCTGCCTGCTAGCGTTTGTGTAGAATTACCTGTATTAAGAGAAGAGATGCAGTGGTTAAAATGATATCCAATTTCAATCATAATGGTACATTACATCAGGTAATTTTTAAATACACAAATGAATAAGGATATCCAAGGCGAAATGGAACATCATGTTCACACGACGTCAACAGGAGAAAAGGCTCACTTTTTTGCAGCATCTTCATTTCTCCGTTCGTCACTGACGTCGTCGTGTGATTGACAGTACGATTTGTTTTCTGGCAAGTGTACGGTTTGGGTGAAGAGTCCAAGAGCCCATAGACCCAAAAAGTCAACATGGTAGGTAATTTACAGAATTTCAGTAGTTCCATCAGGGTGAGTTAACATTGCAAGTGTTGGCACATTGGTCCACCTATAAATTTCCATGACCTGTTAATACGAAGTTTCAACAGAATAATGTGTTTTTTTTTTAAAGAGCTGTATTTTCAAAACCTAGTTTACGAAATATTCCGAAAACATCTAAATAATGGTGTAGCAAATAATATATAGATGAATGAAATACGATACAAAAAATGTTAATTCATAGTATTGGTTTATCTAAAAAATGAAAAAAAAATATTGAATTTTTTATTTAGATTCACAACAACGTATAGACAGAATAAAATACATTGAAAAGTGCTAAACCAATTTTGAATTTATACATCTTCCGACTTGGGCACTTTGACGTGATATATTGGTTATCAATCTTTCGTTTGATCAATTAAGACTGAATAATGAGTTGGATCGTAAATGGGTGTTCCACACATTCTCCCTTGTGCCACAACTAAGCTAAGTCATTTTGCAATTCGACATGGTGTAATGGTTAAAAGAATTGTTTCGCTAGATCACTTACTACTGAATAGTGAGATCGATACTCACTGGATGCTACATAATTGTACCATGGCTAAGTTACGCTTAGAAAGTCCCCATCCATTTTTTTGACTTTAAGAACACCGATCAGATGTCCGTTGAATATATAATCTTATGTACCCAATATCCTAAGATAGGCATCTAGTGTGGCAACCCCGAGTTCTCGCCCAATGCGATAAGACAACGTGGCAGCGATTCCAGGCGTAATCAGATAATCTCTGGAGACGTGCTGACCTCTCCGAAATTTTAGGTGCAGGACCCTGGGTGCAAATATAACTTCCAATTACAATCCTACAATTCTCGACAGGGCTCATGTTGCGAAAATATGGTAAGCCCTCCCTTCGTCGAAAAACACCAGGATTATTCTCAAACTCATTCTCGGCAATCTGTGCCAGATAATGTCGCATTATCATGCTGGAATGATTCCTCGTTCTTTGGAAGAGGGGACTTGAGTTGACAGATATGTGGTTCTACTGAGAATGCTCAACATGGGATCAACAAGGAAGTTTAACAGAAACGGGAAACAAAAAGGACACTTATATATAACATTAGAACGAGACAGTTCGAATATCTAAAACACATAATGAGAATCAGGAAAGCGGAAAATGTGATACTCACCTGAGATATTGAAAACAGGAGGGAGAGAGGAAAGTAGCGAATGACTTAGTGTATATGAGTGAAAACGATTAGAAGAGATAGGAAAAAGACACACTTTACCAAGAGCTACAAATGACAGAAAGTTTTTGACAGCTATGAACGCGCATGTCCTGAACGAATAGGCCACATAGAAGAAAGAATATGAGCAGTAATAATAGCATTACGAGAAAAAGCAATAGTAACTGCAGTATTAATAATAATATTAGCGATGGAAATCATCATTGCCACCTTTCGACCTCCCTGTGGTTGCTCGGAACTGAATTAATAAACCGTTTCCACACTGATCGGTCATGCATTGCCGTCCCCAGATTTCCAATGTCCAATCCTGATTCCTAAATCGTCACAAACGTAGCTTTTATCATTCATGTTACCGGTTCTAACTCATAAACATGAACACCACTCATACAATTGTGTGAGGTTTCTACTACACTAAAATGTAAACAACTACGTTTGCCACACATTAGCAACTCTTCACTGTCGTTTTAGGGTTAAAAACTGCTTTCCTCGTTGTCGCTTAACAGAAATCTATCATATTTAATGAATAAACAAGACCGCGGATCTAACCTGCAGTATCAGCACCTGGTGTCACCTGATGTCACCTGATTTGATTATGGTTTAGATTAGAATCATTGTCAGTTATTGCTAGATTATATTTCTGGCAAGGTCATTCAGCGTGCGTTATTGGCCAATGTTATGAGAACAAAGTTAGGGGATCGATTCGATCAGGTATTTCTGGTAAAAACGAAAGGCTTATATCAAATTTTATCGCGATTTAAAAAAAAAAAGGAATATCAATTCGACATGTCACCTTCTAACATTTCCCTTTCAAAATATTATAATTCATGTAGGTTTGGAATTAATTGTTCGTCTGGTATTTACTATGATTCTCCAAATAGAGGTCTGACTATTTTAATCATATCCGGTTACGTTATTATTACATATTAGCAGCATGGCCCGGTGTTGCCCGTGCTTGATTCAAAAATCGTACGACTCATACAGAAATCGCTATCACTTGACTTAAAATATTTTTGCCCTTCCTTGCCTTTAAAGGAGTGCAATTTGCCGTGCTGATGTTGCTACATGCCTTACTTCTTGCCTATCTCACATTGCGAATTTTCTAAGCTCTATACTAAACATTAAATCTGTTACGAAAAAAGAACTAAACAAAATGAACACAAAACGATCAGCGTTAAGAAAGGACTTGCAACTGGAACAACCGAATGAAAAAAGAATGTTAACAACAAATACATTTTCACAATCAAACCAGTTCTGCGGAATCAGAATCAACGTTGAGTTTAAGCAAGCGAATAAGCCAACTGGAGTAAAGTGCCATGAAGATTTAAATTTTTCCCACTTGTGACGAATGCAGCTATCGATTTTTTTTTTTGCATGCTAGTTAACATTCGTGTCAGTCAGCTTTTGGCTCTCACGCTGGCCAATAGAATATTCCTGCCTATTCGTGGCAGCCAGTTATTGGCTCTCACTCTGGCCAGTAGAAAATGGTCGCAAACTACAAGAAAATTGCCGCAGAAGCATGAAAAATCGATTATTTCCTCTATTGATGGGAGTTGGAAAATGCAATATCGGTCTTGGCCTTCCCGCTAACTTGGAGCATGTGCATGTAAATTTTGGTGCAAATCCGTCGAAAATCGCGGCCGTGCATTCGTTACGCACGCACGCGCGCGCACACACACACACACACACACACACACACACACACACGCGCGCGCGCGCGCGAGCGCTCACGCACACGCACACGCGCACACACACACACACACATACATCCTGCCTTACATAGATAGAGATCCATACTGTTAACCAGTATGTTTTGGCGCGCCGGTGTAAATTCTATACCGTTTCCAAGAAGGTTGACAGAGTGAAATTGAAGGATATTCTGCTGGGAAAGCATTTAGTCTAATCTTTATTGAAATACATTTTAAAAACATAATTAAACTATCATAAAAATATAAATTAAATGTCCAGGACACACGTACCTGCAAAATAATATATATTCATTTAGTAATTAAAATTTTATTAAAAATCCTCAGAGAAGATATTTACATCTATTAAAATAATTTTCTTTGTTAACTGCGGAACTTTCACTAATGAAAATAAAAATATTCATATAATTCCCTGAAAAATTTGTTTATTTGTGAATTAATTTTACACATCTTCTCTGTAGAATTATCATCAAATTGTAAAAATACTCGCTGGAGTTGAACAGATACGAATCTTCAGGAAATTTAAAATATCTGAATAAATTCATCAAGTATTGTTTGTATTTAATTAGAATTATAGCATATAAAAATAACAACAAAAATTTTAGCGTTAAATAATTTAAAGATGTACGAAACATTAATCAAATTTTAAAAAAAAATAGTTTCTCCGAGCGCAAATGAAATGTCATTACAGATATTACTCTCTTAATGACTCCATACTTGTGATCAGTTAAAAACGCATCATGAAATAATATATATATATATATATATATATATATATATATATATATATATGTGTGTGTGTGTGTGTGTGTGTGTGTGTGTGTGTGTGTGTGTTAGGAGATGGGCAAAATCCGACAATTATTTTAAGACATTTTTATGTTTATGCATTCTTTTTATAGATACAATTATTTAATTAAATTTTCTGTTTATAATAAACAGTATAAAACAACATTTACCGACCTGAGGACGAAATTTTCTGTAAAATGTAAATGTTGTTTAATAGTGTAGTGTTTATTATAAACAGAGCATTAAATCAAATATTTTTATCTATAAAAAGAATGAATAAACATAAAATGTCTTAATATATATATATATATATATATATATATATATATATATATATATATATATATATGTATTAAATCTAATCAGTCAGTATTCCATGTTGTAAGAACGGGTAGAATTTTTCTTTTTTCAAAATTACTTAAAATGTATTTAATGATTAAATAAATTCAAGAATATACAATCAAAATTATTTCTATTATATTTACAGCATTCAAACCAATTTTAAAAATTAAACAATGTTTTGACCAATAAGACTGTAGTCTTGAAAAAGGACTTCACAGAGTAAATAATTAAACAAAATCTTCACATGAAACGGAGTGGTAAAGAAATTCATTGAAAAATCAGATTATCAGAAAAGAGTTCTGATATCTGCAACAATTGGTTTGGGATTCCATTTCGATTTCATCAGTTTGATATCATAAGGAAATACAACCAAGAAAATGCTAAAAAAGAAAACGATATTACAAAAACATTACGTGAACTAATTGCGTAAACTCTTCAGTGGCTTAATGTTCGATATATAATGAAATATATGTAATTGTTATAATTGTTCCGTAATAAATATGATAAGATCTTTTTTAAGAAAACAGGGAACAGATTTGATTAAAAGTTGTTAATTCTAGATCTATGATTTATTGAGTCTTAAATCATTGTCGAATTCTTTTTTTTTATTTACATTATTCGGACTATTGTCCTTATCTTTGTCGCCATATTTATCACAACATTTCGGCCGTTGTACGCTCCGGCCTTTTTCAGGTGGTTGGAATTTCGAACTGAACCCTTTATTTCGCTCACTGGGGTAGACTCCTCTAGTTCCACGTGCCATGTTTGATGGATGTCAGTTATCAGTTATCCCCTGCTTATTTCCCCCTGAAAGTTCTCCACTGCTTTAACCGGGTATTGAACTCACACTCTTTGGCTCCTGTCACTGGATCTAACCAACGCCTTTATCCACTGTGTTTTTGTTGTATGTAAATATTGACATTTAGTAAAAGTTGCAATCAATGTTTACAGCAGGAGTACGCTGTTTTAGAAATAAACCAGAAATAAGAATGCACAATACCTAAAAAGTGATTACCTACAATTCTTCAATTAGCAACCAACACTTTTAACAATCAGATTTTAGGCACAGAATTCGGTCGTTAAATGAGGAATGGCTGTATTCAGTAACAATTGCGTTTCCATGATCAAGAAAAAAATAATTCGCTAATAACACTGCGTAAAATATTGAAATTTTTTTGTCTATGGTCAGTACTTATTATTTCCTGATCATTTCTCTGTAGAAATCAAAGCAAATAACTATTATTCTCTTCAGACATTGCGTTTTTAACCTAGACATCAATGTTTTGAAACTCAGCTATTTTCTATTAAATTACAGGCAGATGCAGCTCTGAGTTACTGAAAGAGACATTTCTAGAACTTTGTAGATTTTTGAATATCTTTCAAGAAATTCATAATAGTATCAATAATTTCTAGAACGTTCTGGACATATAGATAGCAATATAGATGAAGAAAATCTACACCCAAAAGTTCATTTTACTTCTAGCTGCCAAAGTGCAGAAATATCGTCGTTGATAGATGCATTTCTCACACATGGCAGACGCATTATGCTATGCATGTGGCAAATTTGTCAATACAATTGAGAAAAAGGATTCTGCTGCAACATCTAAATTTTGTCGGGGCTAAAAGGCATATTTCGGTAAACCTTTCGAAGATCAAGACAAATCCTTGGCACCTTTTTAAGTGTAAACGTTTTGGCATTTTTTTCATTTAAATACTTTTTTTAACTTTATTTCTTTTAATTTAAATACTTCTAACTTTTATTTTTTTTAAACCAATGTTATTGAAAAGAATCACGCATTAGTATCTACAACATCAAATTTAACATTGCCAAGAGCCATACAAATTCGGAATATTTTCGATATTCAGTATTCAAGATTCCGTATTTTTGTGGCATTTCCTACATTAATTGGTGTCTAAAATCAGAATTTGACATATTCAGGCAACGATTATTATACATTTCAAAAATTAAAAATGTAAATTTTAGAAGTTTTCAATAACACTAGGGGAAATATATTTGTATTTTTATATTGATATTTTTTATTTCGCGCTTTTATAAGTTGGTAAACATAGGAAAATAGTGTCATAAAATTCGCAATTCTACGAATTTGAAAGAAATCAACTAACAATTGAAGCAACTGCATAACTAGATGGTGGATTATTTCAACCGTACAGCTGGCAAGAATAGGCCTACTATTATATATCCAGAACTTCTGTTATCCGAGGCTCAGTTACCACACTTACCTGCGTTTCTCCCAGTCTCTCCCCCAAAAGTGAACAAACGTCGTCAGGAGAGAACAACAAAACAGAAAAGAAATCAAAATGATAGAGACGCAGCTGAGGAGAGAAAACCAGACTATATCAACCAAAAAGGACTCAACGATCTGAAATTGGTCTCACGAGGTCCAATATCGGACATTTCGACGCCGAAACTGAAGAAATAGTATTATCAGTGTCTTTCCAGGTTTTTCACCTGTCAAGATTGTAGATTTTATAAAAGTGGCCTTACTGATGGTTCTTCAAGGCGTCTTTACCAAGTTTCCTCGTTATCTTTGCTTTGAGGCAGCAGAGACGCGACCACAATCTAGACTGACCACAGAGGACCATGTTCTGTGTTGGAGAGGAAAAACATCAAATTTGCGCAACTGTTGGATCCCCGGAAAGTAGTGTTTCCTCCACTTCACTTAAAATTAGTTCTTATGAAACATTTTGTCACAGCTCTAGATAAGGTGTTTGCAGACTTCAAGTACCCTGAAGTTTTTTTTCCCTAAGCGGTCTGTGGCAAGAGTCAAAGCCCGTTTCTTCGTCGAACCACAAATAAAGAACATATAATGCAAGGAATTCCCCAATAAGTTTACTAGGACCGAGAAATCAATGTGAAACAGCTTTTTCGTAGTGGTTCGAGGCTTCCTAGGGAATCATAAGACCGAAAGCTCTGTGGAGTTTGTTGAGACAATGTTGAAGATCTCCAATAAAATGGGTTGTCCCTCAAAATCCAAATCCTTGAAGCTCATCTTGATAAATTCCATTAGACCATGAGGGCGTAGTTAGGGGAGCAAGTCGCGCCCGTCCAGCAAGATATACTGGAATTGGAACGCCGCTACCAAGGATCGTATAACTTGATAGGAGAATATATTTGGGTGCTGATTCGTGAAAGTAAATTACAATATAAGCTTAAATCGCGAAAAAAAATACAAAGTTTCACTTATGTAATAAAAAAAAAAATAAATGCTACTTTTGAAGCGTATGTCCTTTTGCTCCAAATTTGCGTGAAAGAGAATTATCACATTCAATAGTTTTCCCAATGAGAATAGGTAAATTTCAAAAATATCATTATCCTGGTGACAAAACTAAATTTTGAAGGAAATAATAACAATTTTTCAGGGCGTAAGAAAATATAAAATAACAGTTACTTGTGATACTATTTGCCATTACCGTGTTAAAATTTAAGAAAGTGTTATGTGCTGAGAAACATGGAAACATGAATAATTAATACCAAAAAACCCTGGGAAATATTGAAAATGAAATTCACATATAAACTGCATGAATTGTATGATGAGCGGTTTAAACAATGGAGAAGTGACCCAGATTTGTGGGTCAATGTTTGATTGAGGAACAACTGGAAGCTGAAATTTCATTTTCGCTAAATAACTGATGTGAAGTTAATTCGTGACAGCAGGGGATGATGGATATGCCACACACGCTACTCAAAAATGTTAGTGTGACGTAAACCGGAGAGGATTCACTGAAACCTCGCCATGCCTCATTCCAGTTTTTGGCGATGACCATAAATAGAAATGCGCGTAGCGAATTCGCCAGGCGGTGCAGAATGACGGGTCAGATTAAGACGGTTTGAAGACAGAAAAGAGGCTGCGTCATTGCCTACGGAAGAGAAGCTCCGACTTCAGACTCGTGCCGAACTTTAGCAAAACAGCAAACTAGACTCGTACCAGGTCAACGATAGTATCACTTCCGATTTAGATGCACGCTGATCTGGTAAGTAACTGCATGCGAACAATTGATATAAACCAATTATTGTATGGAGACTGTTATAAAATTAGTATTTACTTTTGTTCAATTTATTCGAGTGTTATTTTTTCCTTGTACTTCATCGTCTTGTTTGGACCAGCCCAACACGAAAATACTTGTGACGATTGGAACTTGGCTGGTTTATGATCTAAAATGTGGGATAGGGTAGCTCTGGATTGAAGCGGTTACTTTTGTGACCAGCCGCGGTGATGGATGTCTTGGACGACTACCCAAGGACAAAAATCCTGTTACACATGGTAATCATTATCAGCCGTAATTTATTTATTTATAACGGACATTTATTACCTATGTTTGATTTGCTTTGTACTTCATATCAAAAGTTTGTGGGTTTGCATAAGACAAAATATAATTGTAATTAGGAAAATAATTTTTTTTTACAAGTGAATATTGAATTAATATTGTTTTTTTTTTTCGAATATAAATTATTTTTTAAGATAAAAGACCTACTTTTAAAACTTAGCTGTGCGGGAGGGGGAGATGGATTCATATGTTTCACAAGAGTATTTGAGAGTAAGGGAACACGTGTCTATATTTTTATGGCGCAGATAATCTCCTTTCCTCCATATATGTATATTGAGATATGTAGGTCGATTTGAACGGGCTCGCTATCAAATAAATTTACACTAACGCTGGCGTACCTCAAAACTCTATTCTGGGTCCTACAATGATTTCGATCTTCATAAAGGATCCTCCTGATGTTCACAATTCACAAGTAGATATTTATGCAGATGACACTACCATTTACTCCGGTCTCAATAGCTAATCCGTTAGAGCTGATGAAGTAAATCTGTCTATTGCCTTTAAAAAGGATCTCCAATCAGTGGTTAACTGGTGTAATAAATAACTTTTAAATTTCAACGCCTCCAAAGCAAAACTGGTCTTATTTAAGCATCATAGATATATTTTTTATGCAGGCCATCAACATGACTGACGCTAGACTCTTGAAGAGTAACTTACTGCGTATTCTTGGCCTTCCGTTTTAAACTGAGTTGAAGTTGAACGACGACATAGAATCAATAGATGCATCCAATGTGTCATGCTAGAAATATTTTCTCGTCGGATTTCATTTTGCACCTTCACAAATCTACCATTCTCCCGTGCATTGAAAACTGCTGTCATAGCTGGACTAGTGCTCCTGTTATTCATCTCTATGTTCTTTAAAAAATCCAAAGAAGGATTTGAATTAACATCTCGACTTCAGTGACTTTCCCACAGACGTATTGTGGCTTCCCTCTGTTTTTGTACAAATATGGCAACTACTCTGGCAGTAGCGGGAAATTTAAGGGTTCTATTAGATTGGCATCTCGGTTCCACCCGTTTACTTTTGAAATAGCTCAATGCAACCGTCACTACTCAGTTTCTTTTCCCGCCCATTCCACCTGTGCAAATCCGTTCCGTTTCCTAGCTTCATTGATAAATACAATCTTCGAAAATTTAAATGCAGCTTTAATTGCCATCTTCTGTTTTCTAGAATTCTGTTCATGTTTTGTCTTTTACTCAGTCCTCCCTATACTCAGTCTTTATTTCCCCATTTTCACTCCTTGTGACCCCCTCCTTGTTAGTGGCATTCCCGCTTTGCTTGGGGTGAAATGATTTTGAAAAAAACGGTTAAAATTTATCTTGACTTATACAAACCTTTTTATATAATTGTTGAAAACTGACTGATATTTGCAAATATATTACCATTTGGATAGACATGAGATTTTCAAAGCTGGGTTTATCAATAATTACCTGTTATGTATTATTATTTTACGAATACATTTGTTAATATTTTCACCTGTAAGAAAGACACTAAAGCCAATTACACGCAGGAGGCCATGGTATAAGAATACATTATAAAGTGAGAACAATAAAAGAACTGAAATTAAGAAGACAGAAGATAACAATTTTGAGGGCATTTAAACTTTTGAAAATCAAATTTGTCTGGAAATCAAGAAGCCGGAAAAGATTTCTATGAATGAAAAAATGCGACAAAAAAATACTGTTACCATAGAACTTACGTAAGTATCTTGATTACGTTGACGTTCGGATTACATTCTCTATAGAAATGGAAATTTAATGATTGGTATAAATATAGAAAACATGCTGTAAGCTATATTTTTCGAGATACATTCTAAAGAAGCAATATTATTTGTGTTAAAAAATATTTCTTTTCTCTTCCATAATTTATATCTTTCTTTCATTGTTTTTTTTTTCTTTTTTTCTTTTCCTGTGTGAATTTTATTCTGTCTACAAATCCCTGAGGAATAACATTAAGGTAATTGCAAATCTAAGAAAGTTTAGGTTTTCAAAATTGTGACTTTAACTCATATGGCTTCGCTATTGAAAACTTTAGATGGAGTGTTCAAATGTGTTTATATTGGCTGATATGAATTTTTAAAAATAAACATAAGAACATAGTTTTCTTTGTTCAAGTCTCAAAATTTTTCTATTCAAAATTAATGCTAAATTTTATTCTCCAGGCTTTCGGAGAAAGAGAGATAAAGTTGACTAAAGATTGTCTTTCTTTATCTGTTCCACCAATTGTTGTTTTTAAATGAAACATTTATCTGACAGTTCTATAAGTGGATTCAAGTGATACATCTTTTGTCTCGAAGGATTAAAATCTAGAAGAAATATTGATATTAAAAAGCTTTGAACATATTTACAAATGTTTTTATGAATACATACAGATACAATATTTTCGTGATTGTCATATTATAAATACAGCTTCAAAATATAAGATTTCATTAATATAAATATGCACATAAACAAATGACGGCTACTCGTTTCCGAACACTACCATCTGCTACGCCGGCTTGCTGATCCCTTTTGGAGACATCTGCTCAGGACATTAGTATTTGTTCGACACCCACATACCCAAAATGTGATATAAATCGCAACTATACTGAAATGATCATAGCTTTTTGCGGAAACGAAAAATGAGTAAATATATAATTAATTTACATATATACAAAGCCAGCATACTACTCATTGTTGCTGTTAAATGTGATAGAGTGGGGAAAGAAAAAGAAAGAATGTTGGCCATGGCTGTCGACTGATTTTTTGGTGAAGACGGCGTCCGCGAAAGGATGAAAGTTGAAAAGTATCGGGTTCAGTCTCAATCAGCCTGTGGCGTTCTTGACCAACATCTCTCTCTCTCTCTCTCTCTCTCTCTCTCTCTCTCTCTCTCTCTGCGGCGTTGAATCAAGTAATTTATATCGGCTCCAAATCACAGCGATTTATTTTTACTGGTCGATATATAAAGTTCATTTTATCATTTATTACAGAGAACAAGCGTCGATCCATGATACACAGAGACGCATTTTCGCATTTTGCCTTGGATGGTCGAGCAGTCAACATCCGGTTAAGTGTAAGAGACACGACAAACTATAACATATGAGTAAGACACACCGTCTAGCGCTTGAACAAGAACATTACACACATACCCTCGATTACAATCGGTCCTGGGTATGATGACAAATTATATGCGGGATGTTTTAAGGAACGTGGAACGACCTCTTAATTGCAGTTGTTCCCAGGTCCACCCTGACCTGGTTTGGTAGCAACTGTTAGGGCCCCAAATATGGACAAATATTTAACCAACAAACTGGAGGCAAATACCAGCAAAACATTTTCATAGTAAAATAATTACCAGAAATATATTTTTGTAAAGGAAACTTGTGATCCCAAGAAAATTAAATGGCATTAAATTACCCATGAGTTGATATACCGCTAAAGAAACAGATGAACAGACCCGATCACTGTTATGCTGTGGCGAACAAAATTTTTTCTCTTCCACCTGTGACACTATTTGGCTTGCTAAAAAAAGAAAGAAGAAAAAAAGAAAGGCGAGAATTAAATTAAGGTGATAAGAAGCCACCAGGAAAAGCACACTAAGCGGTGTTATATTTCTGACAAGGAAAAGTGGTAAAATTTTTATTTTCATTGTCGAGAAAGGAAGATACTGGAATTAATCTGATTTATGTTACGGGGCGGGTGGAAATTCCAGGTTGGTCAAATAACCCCAGAAACAGAATTCTAAATAGATAAAAATTAACTGGGTCGCAAAAAAAAAAACGAAAATGTTCGTTTGGACCACACAGAGTTACAAAAACAAAAGACCAAACCATTAGTTATCTACGGGAAGGTCGTTTAGAAAAGGCATCTGTTTTGTGTCGAAACTGGTTATTGTGGCGAAATTATTTTATCGGGAATAAATAACGCCAGAATGCGAAACGTCCAATTGACCACTCACTTGATAATTGGCGAAAATCTTGTTGAAGAATTCCATATGAAATTCGGCTGTGGTGGCGGGACTTTTTTATCGGATCAGTGGTTGGCGCCAGGAGTGCAGGTACGTCTGGGTGGCCACCCGCTTGGTGATGGCGAAAAGCTAATTGACGAATTCCAGGTAATTCGGTTAAAGATAAAGATTCTAGTGTGTGAGGTCTCCACGAAAAGAAGAAAGAAAAGGAAAAAAGAAAAAAAAATTTTTTTTCTTTGAGAAAGATTTTTTAAACCGAGGCTAGTCTGGCCACCCCCACACCGCTGAGCGCCCATTGGCTGAATGGTAGCATGAGCGTGGGCAGAGGTAATCATGTGAAGTAGGAGGGAGGCCTGTTGACGCCCATTGAGGGGATAGGTGTGAGATGCCACTGTGAGAGAGAGGGGAAACCCGTTGACACCTTCTGAGAGTATGGTGAGATACCAATATGAGAACAGAAGAAGGTGGGAGTACGAAAAGACTTAAAAAATGGAAAATAATAAAATTTTCCTTACCGAAAACAAAGAAGTGGATTGTGGGTTTGGAATTATCAAGGAACCTCAAACGCCGACAAGCCCACCCCGGTTTTGGTCGGCGTCCATACAAGCAAAGTCGCAGCGAGCGAAAATCAGTTCCAGTTGAGAGGCAGTTGAGTTAAGTTCGCAGTTCGCAGCTGAGTTGGATTGAGCTGGACCCGCCTCGCAGAGAGCTGACTTGAAAGATTCCACGCAAATCACGACTCAACTTCTAATCAAGAACAATTTATTTTTGACGAACGACTTAGACTCATACCACCAAAACAAGTTTTACGAATATCGCCTGAAGACACACCAAGAACCAGTTTCTTAAAGAACAAACAACTTAAGAGGTTAAGACTCGCCTAACAAACACAAAGTGTCACGAATCCATATAGCGGGTTGGGAAGTAGACGCAGTCGTGTATTCAGCAACCATATACAAAATATTGTTATCCTTTTTTTCAATACATTTGAACTTTTCGAGTTGTTATTTTATTTTCCTTTACATATACTTGTGCGATATCACCCTTATTCGAACTCGACTTGCATTACGGCCCGGCGACTGATTGATTTCGTCTGCCTAGATCAATTCACAACGTGGGTAGGTGAGACTGGAAATCAAAGCAGTTACTTCGGTAACCAGACGTTGGAGGCGAGCTGGGAACGACAAGGCTGATACCGAATCTAACCAGATTCCCATCCGAATCACCAAAAGGTTAGAACGTCACATTTAGTGCCGCGACCAATACCAAGCCAGTAGGTCGTCACAGGACAGGATAGCACGACGGACGCAGCCAGGCAGACGTAACACACCAAATGAGTTCGAATCGCTCGTCGCCACTGTTATGGTCCGCGTTCCTTGTACCACGGTGATAGTCCAAGGTAGAACCAATAAAGAAGAACTCGAATACGGATATGGAATAACACATATATATAACAAACAGGATTATATAGAGAGAAGTAGAAAATGTTAGTACGAACAATCAGGTTTAGTATTAATTATCTGAACGCGACTCTGTTTCGGACTGCCTCTGACTCGACAGACTGACTCGCTCACTGTGAATACTGACAGTCTCCTGACGGACCTCACTCCAGACTTCAGACTAAACTCTAGACTTCAGACGGAACTCTCTGTTTTCTCTTGAGGTGCAGTATTTACTACGTATGGTAAGGTCCCATAACAATCACAATGGCTTGTTATTTCATGTTGGCACAATAACTAACGGACTCAGAAATAATTATGTCTGCCCAGTTTCCAAATCTAAGGAGCAATATATGGTAACGTTTCAAGCATTTTCAAAATGTTTCACATGATGGAATCACCTACCCAGGCTCATGAAACCAATACAAAGATGGCGGCTTCTACTCAGTACCGCTTTATTAGCCTTTACAGGTCCATCCTCAAATATGGCCAGAGCTGATATGATTTTTGTGTCCTATTGAGGACTTACATTCACTTCTGTATATCTGGCAACTTTCGACACCGATAGCTGTAGGTGTTACATAAATGTTTCCATGAAATTAATGTACCAAGCATCCATGTTCTTTTTCACATATGATGCACACGTTTTAGCTCAAGTTGACAAACGCACACACACACACAGACACTAAAACATATACACGCATACACACACAAACACACACAGACACACACACACACACACACACACACACATATATATATATATATATATATATAGTGTGTGTGTGTGTCATGTTTTATTGAGATATAAAAAAAACTCTCGAAAATCTCATAACTTAGTTATCTCCCTTAAAGTGCTACTCAAGCTAATCGAACAACAATAAACACAGAGTTCTTCAGTTGACAAGTTAAAAGTTTTAACTTTCAGATGAACACAAAAATGTTATCTTTGAAATTTATGAGCACTACAATATTTGTTTTTAAGAAAACAACACTCTGATAATGACAGTATGGTAATGTCGAAAGTACTCACAATGAATAATATGTATCAACACGATAGATTTTTTTTTACCTTCCATTAGTATCGAAAAAATTTCCGTGATTATGAAAGATCCAATTGCAAATAAATTGACAAAAGTTGCGAAAATTTTTCAATGAAACTTGTTTTTTTTTCTCTCTCTCTCTCTCATTATATATATATATATATATATATATATATATATATATATATATATATATGTGTGTGTGTTTTCTCTCATGAGAGACAGAGAGAAAAACATGTTTCATTGAATAATTTAGGTTTATATATATATATATGTTTTTCTCTCTCATTATATATATATATATATATAAAGAGAGAGAGAGAAAACATGTTTCATTGAATAATTTAGGTTTATATATATATATATATATATATATATATAATGAGAGAGAGAGAAAAACATGTTTCATTGAATAATTTATGTGTGTGTGTGTGAGAGAGAGAGAAAGAGGCGAGAGGGAGATATGTCTCATTGAATAATTTAGAAAATTTTCAATTGTATCCTTTTATATTCATGGCCAACCTTTATATATATATATATATATATATATATATGTGTGTGTGTGTGTGTGTGTGGGTGGGTGTGTGTGTGCTTATGTGTAAAAAGGCTATTGCCTCAGGTGTGGTCTAGGGTATTGTTGCACGACCTCTCCAACTTTAGAATCATTGGAAGAATTTCGTTACTTATCATGTCATTCTTAATGTCTAGATCGCTGAAGGCAATTGTTCCCGGCCAGTCTTCTGATACCCAACTGATCAGCCTTGACGTCCCCACTATACTCTTCTCGGGTCAACACTCTATATTACATTAAGTATTAGTATACTCCTATTGCTTCGTATGCATGCTGATGTTTCAACGGTATATTGGTCCACCGCCAACGTTACACTCAGATAGCTTCTCCCCCAGTACTGTTTTAATGTTGAAGATATTCCTGATTGATTGGTTACCTCAACGCTAAAATCTTAACATCTTCAGTTCGATGATCAACTGTTATTTATTCTACATATTCTAATAATATGCAAGAATTGCTACCACTTATACACGTTTACAACATTAGCACATAAGCCATATATTGCGTAAAGAATAGTAAACAAAGACTTATGGATATCTATACAGCACTGTTTATAAATTGCTTTATTTATGAAGTTATAGTTGTGAATACCGAGGGATGTGATATTAAATATACACATTATGAACATAAATACAGATTGCTTGGTGAGTAGCATTTACTTGCCTTTATAGATCACCAGGCGATCAATGTATAATTTTGTTTATTTCAAATATATCTTTTGAGGTACCAAACATATTTCATATTGTAGATCATTTCTGCCTATAGTGATTCACAATCTCTGAGACATAAAATGTCTCGCAAATAATAAGTGGTTTACATTGTTATGAAATAATAACAGATTTTGCTGATTGTGAAAATTGATTCTCTTATATTTGATGGAAAACAATCACCTTCAAGTTTTCCCGTGTGTTAAACCTAAACATTGGTAAATTGGGAAATGCTATTAATAATTAAATGCCCGTGATCGTTGCTAAGCAGCCTTACATTATCACTTTCACTGTCAGCATGTGCGAATGCAGAGAAATTCATTAATCTTTTAGTGATCTACCAACACGTCCAAGGTGCTTTCCGGGTTCAAACATTAATTGAGTGTTTTGGTTTGGCTGTGTTTACTAAAATTGACAATCAATATGACTCAAGATTCGGTGTTTCCGCCCAGACATCGATCAGGTGGCGTGAAGGGGGAGAATTGGCAGTTATGTGGGTTCCAGCCACTTATATTGAAATATATATTCTCAAGCAAAATTCTAAAATATATTATTATTATTTTTTTTTTGATTGTATCATTCTGCGGTGGAGGGTCTAGCGTGCAGCAACTTATAAAATTTTCTGAAAGCTATACCACTGTTTTAAATCATGTGTTTGAAAATAGATACACAGCTCTTTGGAGGCCATCGATTGTATTGCTAGAATGAATTTGTTCTATTACTTTATGGCACGGGCTACCAGAAGCCGCTTCAATATGTTTCTCGGACCCTTTTCCAGTCAATCCGGGTGCATCAACTACAACCGGAATTATTGATGTTATCGTGTGCCGCAGTTTTAGATTTCAATTTCAAGATTCTTTATTTTGATAGTTTTTGCAAATCATCAAAGATACATTACAATCTGCAGGGACTGCCATGTCAATAAGAACGCACATAATGTTCTTGTGTTCTTTGATCACGATGTCTGGGCGATTAGCTTTGAATGGTCTGTCGGTGGGTATTATAAATTTCCATAAAATTTCTACAGGCCCTATCTCTAACCTGGTCTGGGTGGTGTTTATAATAGTTTCTTCCAGTTTCCTTCACATAAAAGTTTCGTATTATTATTATTATTATTATTATCTACTTTCACTTTCATTTTAGTATAATTAGCATAATGGGCCGTATCTATGGTGTCATTGCGTTAGCCTCCAGTGATGTTTTCAGGCCAATACACCAAAGGCACACTGACTATATCCTTACTCAATGTCAAGCGAATCATTCATCATAAGCTTTTCTTGTACTAATTGCTACCACGAGGGGTGCTTCTAATTAGCTAAGCATGGGGGAACTTTTATCAAACTAGTTGTCATTGATGGAGTGGGTAACATGAAGTAAGATAATTCTTCTATTCTAGCGAATTTGCTAACAGGCTAAAATTCAAGCTGCATAATTTTAGAGAATGAAACTCTTTCATTTTTAAGATGAAAACGTACGTTCTTATTTTCCTTTTGTCATTTGTGTTTTGGTGACAATCAACTAAACCGGTAAGTTCTCATTATTTACATTATTTACCTTGTTCGAACTGTTCTAATTTTTGTGGCCATATTCACGAGGTTTCAGCCATTGTACGATTCGGACATCATCAGGTGATTGAAATTTTGAACTAATTCTTTTATTTCATCCACCGCGGTAGATTGTTCTAGTTCCACATGCCTCTTCATGATATCTCAGTATCAATTATCCCCCTTTATCTCAACCCTACATTTTTTGGTTACCTCAGCTGTAGCCAGCTATTGAACTCACAACTATTTGAGTCAAGTCACTGGATTCAAACAAAGCTTTTACACACTGGACCATGTGTACTTGAGGAATCAAAACAATCTACCCATGGACGAAATAAGGGTTTCAATTCGAAACCCCAATCACCAGAATAAAAATAGAGAGCACAACGGTCGAAACGTTTTTAATATGCCAACAAAGATCAGAACAACATCCCGAACAATTTAAATACCGTAATTAATTACAAGACCTTACGATTTCAGAAGTACGATATATTTCCAACAAGATCTGTCTATTGAGATCTCTATCTATAAAGTGCAGTGTGTGTGTGTGTGTGTGTGTGTGTGTGTGTGTGTAACGAATTCACGACCGCAATTTTCGACGGATTTGCACCAAAATTTACATCCACATGCTCCAAGTTAGCGGGAAGTCCAAGACCAACGTTGCATTTCCCAACTCACATCGACAGTGGAAATAATCGATTTTTTCATGTGTCTACGGCAGTTTTCATGTAGTTTGCGGCCATTTTGTAGTGTCCAGAGTGAGAGCCAATAGCTGGCTTTCACGAATAGGCAGGAAGATTCTATTGGCCAGCGTGAGAGTCATCAGCTGACTGACACGAATGTTAACTAGCTGCATTCTTCCCAAGTGGGAAAAAGTTTAAATCTGCATGACACTTTACTCCAATTGGCTCATTCGCTTGCTTAAACTCAGCGTTAATTCTGATTCCGCAGAGCTGGGTTGGGTGTGAAAAAGTATTTGTTGTTAACATTCTTTTTTCATTCGTTTTTTCCAGTTACGATTCCTTTTTTAAAGCTGATCGTTTTGTGTTCATTTTATTTAGTTCTTTTTTCGTAACAGATTTAATGTTTAGTATGGAGCTTAGAAAAATTCGCAGTGTGAGATAGGCAAGAAGTAAGTCATGAAGCAACATCAGCACGGAAAAGGGCACTACTTAAAACATCAAAATCTGTACATCTTAGTGCTATTGATCATGTAAGGGTTTTGTTGGTAGATGTTTTTATATAGTTTAATATATGTAATTTAGAAAATATTTTTATCATAATATTTGGTGAGTGATTATTTTGCCATTTTTGTAACATTTCAGATGTTAAAAGAAAAATAGCGCCACTTAAGGTAGAGATTTGTCGAATTTTGGTGCCTGAGGAATAAATAAAAAGTGTAGATTCTGAGGATATATAGGATAGATAACGATTAACCTATTCTTTCAGTGGTTAATTTTGTCAGGGTTCGGATAAAAGTCTCGTGGGTCTGTTTACAAAGTAAAGTTCTTGCGAATAAGCTGTCTGAATAGAAGTTCCGCCAAACAAATGCAATAGCAAGGGAACAGGGGTGATTTTATCCACTACACGTTATTTGCCGGGTCTCATCAATGAACGTCTGAAGTGGCGAAACCAGCAATAGTAACTTGTAAGAACATTTGCTATGTAATATCGATTCTCTACATACAATGTGTGAAATCATGTGCGATAACACGCCCTCCTCAAATACAAACCAGGGAAGATAACACTGTTTCGGTGGCTAAGGCGGTACTGTCACCCCTAGCGCTATCAGCAGCTTTTACTACTGGACGGGGGAGTATTTTTGTATACTTGTCAGTCTCTTGCAGTTTAGTTTTTTTTCTTTTTTTTTAACACAGGACCTGAAATGTTTAACGTTGTGTTAAAATACATCACACGCTCATTGCGACCTTTAGTAATGACATAGAATGGAAGGTAATTTCAATTCAGAATTAGCCTTTTGTTGAGCAGGAGCGTATGGAATGGAGGTCAGCTCCGAGAAATCCAATCTAATGATGAATAGCACAAATAGAAACGCCTGTGTCAACATTACCACGAAAGGGAATTCACTGGAGGTCTAAATATGGTGCGTACAACTCGGAAATTCGCACATGGATTGCTGCATCCATGACACCGATTGTTAAATTGGCAAGAATATTTGGGATCAAAATCAGCTTTTAAACAAAATACTGACTGGTAGTCTTCATTCTCCTACATGGATATAAAACTTGGACACTGTTGGCAGATACAGGTAGAAGGATCCAAGCGTTTCAGAACAAATTCATGACAAAAATCCTCGGCATCTTCTATTGGGAACATTAAATCAATGTTTTTTCCGGAAAAGGTTTGAAAGTTTTGTGGGCCACAAGGTACTTCTTGCCACTGTCAAACGGACAAAAGGGCATAATTTGGACACCTTACAAGACACGACAGCCTGTGCAGGACCATCATGCAAGGCAACGTGGAAAGTGGACGCAAGAGAGGGCGTCAACGAAAAAATGATTGGACAATGTTAAACAAAGGACAGGTATGACTAAACCAGAATTTTCAATGGCTATTTTTAGCAGACCGTTGTGGAGGAGATTTACTGAGGCTTCTGTATTCGGTTGCCCCATACGATTACAAAAGTCAAGGGGATTATGATGATCATGTCGTCGGAAAGAATGATGACATTTTCAACACTATGACGGCCTGTTTAGTAATCCGAGTATAGAAATAAATACCATTTTGGAACTGTGAAACAATAAAGAAAAAGAAATGACAGCAAGACCTTAACAAAAAGCAGCATGAAAATATAT
>CAHIKZ030000226.1:480000-495000 GCA_903632075.3 Acanthosepion pharaonis
CAGCGGGCCGAGTTCGAATTCAGGTCGAGCTCGTTATATACATATTTATGCAGATAACTTTGGGAAAGCCGTGATCCAATCTTTCCTTTCCCTAGGTATGTGTTTAATAGTAGGGAAGAGTAGACTCATTAGATTTGGTTGGCAATCAGTCCAGGAGAAGGAAAACTATGAAGACCTAAAACCAGGTAGATGAATATAGTTAGTGGGGGAACACGTAGTGATCTATGGGAAATAATTGCGCTGGGGGCCAAACACGCCACTAACTAGAAAAGTTCGATTATAGAAATCTCACTGGTGTCATTATGTACCACAAAACAGCAGACAAGTAGCACTGAAGTTACATTATCCATCTCTTTTGTTATCTACTCATCTTATAGATTCAGAATCATTCCACTCTTCCTACTTGTTTCCTTTTTCTTTACTACATTCACTTGTGTCACAAGCATTTTCAAATTCCCGCTTCATTTCACTCATGCCACCATGACACTCCCACGATATTTACTCTGTTTCCCCACTAGGATGAGATGTGACACAAGGTCTATTTTTAGGTGGGGACCCGAACGCGTACAGGACAGGAACAAAAATTCCCCTCAGACCGCGCAGCCGATGGTGCAATGGAAGGGCGCGGCCTCGGGCAGCTCTTCGCCAGGGCTGGGAACCTCTTCAGTATTATTTTCCTCAGTAGCCCCTCAGTCCTTTGACATAGAAGCCCCTGATCGCACTCGGTCCAAGGACAGAGATGCAACTGAGAGATGATAAGTAGATATGTAACTACTCAAAAAGAGTACGTTACACACTAGCACTCACACCACATCCCTACCACACTTCCTCCATACATATATAAATATAACTCTTTCTTAGTAGTAGGTATCAGGTCATCACATAAGTTCTGTCCGAATTTTAACTTTTTTTTAAAATGAATTAAATTTAAAGAGTATTTTATAATGTCTAATGGAGCTGAACATTATTTTTATGTTTAGATGCATTTAAACTGATTAAATTTTATTTCAGAGAACAATAAAATTAAATTGTGTTTGATTAAAACCCTGCTAACATGGAAGTACCCAAGAATCATTTGAGGCACATAATGCTTTATGAGTTCAAGAAAGGAAACCCAGCAGTCGAAGCGGCTAGAAACATTCACTCAGTTTATGGAGAGGAATGTGTGAATTAAAGAACTTGCAGAAGATGGTTTGCATAATTCAGAGATGGAGATTTCACCCTTGAAGATGAAGATCGAACCGGACGTCCAGTTGAGTTTGATGAAAAGATTTTTGAAGCAGCCCTTGAAGAAAATCCTGCATTATCAGTTGAGGAATTGGCGGTCTTTCTCGGTTCCAACCATACAACTGTTCATCGTCATCTTCAACAACTTGGAAAAGTTCCTAAACTTGGAAATTGGGTGCCTCAAGAATTGTCTGAAAACAACCTCAAATCCCGAGTTGACATCTGCTCTTCTCTTCATCCCCGCCAGCTTGTTTCACCTTTTTTGGATAGACTTGTGACTGGCGACGAAAAATGGATCTTTTATCGAAATGTCAAGCGTCGTAGACAGTGACTTGGTAAAATGGAAGGAGCCTAGCCACAGCCGAGAAGGTAACTTCATGGGCAAAAGTTTCTTCTTTCAATCTGGTGGGATCGCCAAGGAATAATCCACTTTGAATTCTTACCACCTAATGCAACAATTAATGCTCAAATATACTGTCAGCAATTGGAGAGTTTGAACCAAGCTTTGAGGAAAAAAGACCTGCTCTAGTGAATTGAAAAGAGGTTATGTTTCATCAGGATAATGCGAGACCCCACACAGCAAGAATCACGTCACAAAATTTCGAAAAACATGGTTGGGAGAAAATTTCTCATCCACCTTATTCTCCCGATCTTGCTCCTTCAGACTACCATTTGTTTCATAGCTTAGAGAATCATTTGGAAGAAACAGCTTTTGTAACACAGGAAGAGGTTAAAACTGACATTTGTGAGTTCCTCGAATCAAAGCCAAAATAATTTTACAGTAATGGAATTAGTAAGCTTGTTAATAGATGGAAGAAAGTCATAGATAATCAGGGAAAATACATTGTTGATTGAATCTGTAATTAAATGTAACATTTGGTCACTTGTTGTCTTTATTCAAAATTCGGACAGAACTTATGGGATGTCCTGATATAATGCAACTTTAAGCAACTATTCTAATACTAGGTAAACATCTGCGGTTCTATCAAAACCCTTTCTTCTTCCTGTCCTCCTCCTTTTTCTTCTTCAATATGTTACGTCCCTTCATGCGGAAGCTGGTCATATCTCCTCACAAAATCTTAACATCTTAGCTCTTTATAACGTTTGTTTTTTCAAAATTCCTACCAGTTCCACATAGGTCTTCTATTTACAAAAGCTCATTAATTATTTTACTCACTTCTCCCCATTTTCTCTCTCTTTCTTCCTTATTCTATGTCTTGTGTGTATAGAATACTCCAAGACCGATTTCCTCATTATGTAGTGATTTTCCAAGCGTAGCTTAGATGTGCCACAATTCCGAAAGTAGGGGGTTACACAGTGAGGATCGAACTCACTACACAGTCGTAATTGTTCTAACGAGACAAGTTTGTTAACCACTACACCCCCTCGAGGTGCCATGCTTTCCTTATTATGTATTCCAGAAATTCTGCCTCTTGTTTGATTGTTTGTTCGTTTATGTTTTCCTGAAATCCTCAGAACATGTTTAGTCAAACTACATTTCTCTTGCTTCAAATCACTTCTTCCTTTCAGAAGACATTTTACAGAATAATCTGCCATACAGCAGGAACAATATTAAATAACAATTCAGCACTCTTTGCTTTTTTTTTCTAACGAAATTTTCCTGATTCTGTTACTTTGCTTAGCATTTGGAAGGCATATTCCTCTATTCCTATGTGACTTCTAATTTCGCTGTCACATCTACACATCAATAAGTTTAGCCTCTGCAAACGTAATTTGTTTCTTTTATTTGACTAGGGTTCGGCAAGTCTTTCTTGATAGCTCCAACAAGAAGCATGAAAATGTTAGGAGCATTAGAAGAACAAAAGGAAAAATGCAGTGGATCATTAGTGTTTTCGGGTTTTATAACATCATACTCGTCCTTCACGGCGACCGAGTCGGTAGTGCTATCGACGTGTGACATTTTCTTTTTTAAGCAAATCACCCCAAGCGGGAGTGTCGCTAGTACGCAAGAGGTTGCAGCGAGTAAGTGCTCGGGAAAAGGATAAAGAAAATGACAGGGATCAAGATCAAGGTATCAGAAGATATCGATTGACATTACATTTGAATATTTGAAGATTATAGCTATCAGTGAAAGAACTGATTAGAAGGGCGTTCCCTTGACGGGAGGTGCGAAAGGGTCGGACCGAGATGCCAGTATAGTAGCACGCATAAATTAATCCAGGTTGGGAACCAGCGAATTTAAATCATCGGAGCAGTTGCCATGAAATTACTTGTATAAAAGAGAGAGGGAAGCCACAACATGTCGTCGACTATAGGTTTTTTTTTGTTTTCTTTTTTTTCACAGTTTACGTCTCACCTAATCCGCTACGTGTACACATGCCTTTATATTAAAAATAACAAAAACAAAAACAACAGCAACTTCCAGTTCACGAGCTTCATCGGTGGCGCAAAGAGAGTGACCGTTTTTTAGCAAATATGGTGACAAAAGAATTGAAGCGCTAAATAACAATCTTCAATCAACTGACTGATATATATATATATATATATATATATATATATATATATATATATATATAGGCTAAAAACTAATATCCCATGGTTATAATTTATTACGTTGGAATTGTGATCATGAGACAATTCATCAGACCTACAAATTCAAAATCATTTTTGTGATTACGATTCCAATGTAATAAATTATAACCACGGAATATTAGTGTTTGAGCCTTTAATATTATATTCTTACTCTGTCCTGGATATTGAGTTCTACCTGAATTCTATCTCCTTGGGAATTGATTTTTATATATATATATATATATATATATATATATATACACACACACGCACACACATATATATATATAAACATACATTGAACACTAATATTATCAATATCTATCTATCTATCTATCTCTCTCTCTCTCTCTCTCTATATATATATATATATATATATATATATATATATATATATATATGTATAAATCCACGCCCATACACACATACATCTATGGGTAAGATAAAAACGCAAGTATACGCACATACATTTTCATGTTCATATATATATTTTCTCAGTTGTTATAAAAAAGCCTCAATATTATATAACAGATTTATTAAGTTTATATTAATGTATATACATAATATCTGTCGCCGATAGCACAAGTCGAGTTTCATGTTGCTGCATCATTGTTTCCATTGTCACTCAACTCTAACTGCATGCTTGCACCACAATGCTAAATGCCGAACTGCACGTTCTTATACACGGTCAACCCCACAATTGTGTAATTGTATCCGTTCCTAAAACCAGGTTTACACCTGCAACTATACGATTGATTACAATCCCTTGGAATGTGAGTGGCTGCCCACACACTACCAGTCTGTCCATATATGTTCTATTTTACTGCACTGTTCTGCCATCAAATGTTTGGACACTTGCCGTTCCACTCCACATATCAACCCTGTTTTTGGTGACCAATGTGGATGTGCAGCCTGTGTCAACTAGGGCTTCTACATTCGCCCATTCACCGTCACTATTATTTGTGGTAGGCTGACCTTTAGCGGTTCCACTAGATAAGAGGGGGTATCTACTGGGGAAGGAGAGCCTTCATTGTTCATTTCCCTGGAAAAAACATCTACTTATGCGGCCCTCTGGCCAAATCGAAAACCGCTGACGCCTACTCTTGGCTCGACACAATCTTTTGCCATATGAAGTTGTCTGACATATATAATACTTTCCAGTGATCATCTGGGGATGATGCCTAAATTTTGGCTCTTCGCCTCTTGTAATTTGCTTACTGTTACTTCGGCCAATGATGGTAGCAATCTCCAACTCCTGTTCCTTTTCCATGGTTAGCACCCAAGCATGTGGTAATAGCAATAACACTTCCATACTACCTATCCTGAGGAGCTGCCGGATTGCTTCGGAGATGCGATCGGAGAAACCGTTAACAAAGGCCAATTTTACCATCCTGTTGAGGTCTCACCCTTGGAATCTTGCCAAACCAACCAATCTCCTGACTTTGTTGGCATAAACATCGACCGATTCCCCGATACAGAGCACTCTGCTTAACGTGGTATAGACACCAAAATGTCCTTCGATAAATGTCGAAGCTCAATAATTTCTGCATCCTGCTGTTCCACCTCCCGCAACTACAGGGAGAGCTCCAAAACATCCCCTACCAGGTACGGTGTTAGCAGTCTAGCGAGAAATGCTAGCAATAATGACATTGCCGGATAGAAAACACCTTTTGAATCAAAGGTCTGTGACTATGACCCGTTGCATTCATACAAAAATATTCCTCTTAATTTCATATGAGGCTGGATAAAAAATATGCATATTTCTATTACCCACCCCCGCAATGATTCATTTACAATACCCTTTCTTTCCTCCTACTCCTCCTTCGCCTTCTTCTTGTCATTCTTCCTTCCTATCATAACCAACTTCCAAAAAAATAAAACGTTCATTAATAATTTAAAAAAAAAATAACCGTTTGGAAATTAATTAATACAAACCGCCTGACGATACCAAAAGGTTGACACCAAGATATTGGAATCGACTGATCTCCTAAACTCATTTATATATATATATATATATATATATGTGTGTGTGTGTGTGTGTGTGTGTGTGTGAAGAAAAATATCTGGAAAAACAAAAATCCGAATATCAAATATGCTGTTTTAATGTTGTTTGCATATTCAGATTTTTGTTTTTCCATATATTTTCTTCATACTGTCGGATCTATATCCATATATTTATTTATATATATATATATATAAATATATATATATATATATATATATATATATATATATATATATATATATATATATATATATATGAAAAACCCTGATTCTACGAAAGGGCATAAAGATATATTAAGAAAAAAAAAGAAGAAAATAAGGACTTAATTCTGATGCCACTATTCCGCCACACTACCCTATTTTAATTTAATTAATTGACAAACTACTCCACTATTATTCCTAAAGGCCTCTAAGGAGACGTTACTGCACATTGTTGAAATCCTTCGTCATAGAAGATAGAACAACTTTCCAAACAAAAAAGACACTTAATAAAGGGAGGAGATTAGAAAATTAAAAGTTTTGTTTTTTGTATATTTTTATATAATAAACAACAAACGCGAAATTAATTCAAAACAAAAATACACCCCGACTAGATAATAAAAGAGAACATCTCAATGAAACATTCAGAAAATAAATTTCCTTTACATTTTTTATGTTCCCCTGTAGAATGATAGCATAATCAAGTAAGATTTATCACTTTTGTATGAAGTATGTGGAAAAATTTTCACATTTACAGAAGATCTATATTATTGTTTAGGTTGCGTGAGAAGAAGGTCCAAAATCGTAAAAGCCCAGGTCTTTATTTTTGACGTGTCATTACTTTTAAAAGTCCCTGTCATTAGAGTCATCAGGTCATATGTCTGATGATTTCCATTTTTGCAAATAAAGATTTAGGAAGAATGGTATAGACAGAAATAGACATTTATTATTAGCTTCTGTTAACAGTAATTTCTTTTCGGACCTGAATTGCATTTAAATGTTTGAAACAAAAATATTGTTTCATATTCTAAACTTTATCAATACATTTTTAAACTACATTCATAATTTTTGTTTTCTCATCAACTGTGTAGAATGTGAGCCTAGTAAAATTCTTGTGCCGAGTTCAAATTTCATGTGACATGATGTCCAATTGGTAATACAATGTACTGTAAATAACAGGGTTTTAAACTCTATTGAAATATACCAAATTTATAATGTTAAGAGTGTCTAAAAGACAGTTGTGCGTACAAAGATAGGCTGTAGTTTCGGATCACATCTTACATCTGCTTGGTGACAGAAACTCATTTTCAAAGACAACAGATATATTCTATAAAAACAAAACACGGCAGACTTTAGTCGGAGATGCGACCGTTATTTCCACTTGATTTGAAATGCAGCTGAAAACATTATCTAACCATTCATCATATATATTTAATGGGGTGCTTCGAAAGTTTTAGGAATTTTTTTTTTTTGTCTTCTCCGCGCTCCACTGTTTACTAGAAGAATAAGGATATCAGAAAAATGCAAATACCTTATCATGACGATAGGAATTGGATTGGCTTGGTTTGTTTTACGGCATATCATCCTCAATGTATTATATAATGCCGACATCATTTTTAGGACAGATGTGTCTGAAAAGAATATGTATTCTTTGGTTTACATTGGTTTGGTTTATTTTGTTTTACGGCATATCAACCTGAAAAAAAACATTTAGTTTTATTTATTGCCGACAAAATTTTTATTGCTGGTAGTATAATTTTTTTTCAAAAATCTGTTTCTGGTAATATTTTTTCTTCAAAATTGTATTGCTGTTAATATTTTTTTAAAAAAAAAAAAAGGATTGCTGGTAATAGTTAAGTATTTGCCAATAGCTGGGACCCTAACAGGCGCTACTAATCCGCGTCAGATGGACCTGGCAAAACCAGCAATTAAGAGCTGGTTCCACGCTGCTCAAAAGCTCACGACACGGAATACTTAAATATAAATTTATACGAATATCCCATATATACAAGGACGTTTACGCATTGCAGCTCACCCAAACATAAACATATATGAATAGTGTGGGACTAGGCGTATATGCGCATCCATGTGTCGTTGCTTGCATACCTTCCCAATTGGTCATTGTATTCAATGTTGGGTTGCGTAGCGAACTTCATTCGCAAATTGCTGTGTTAACGCACAGATCGTTCGTCTATTTAGTTGGCAGAATAATGTTTTCTCACACAAGCATGTATACGTATACAGACGCGATTACACAACTATCCGTCTGTTTTTCTTTTTTTTATCTTAAGATGGAATCTTTGTAAGACTATATATGTAAAATTGTTAGGGCACCTCGAGGCGGTGTAATGGTTAGCAAGCTAGTCTCGCTAGAACAATTACTACTGAGTAGTGAGTTCGATTCTCACTGGGTACCCCATATTTTCGGCCTTGTGCCACATCTAAGCTACGCTTGGAAAATCATTATATGTAAAATTGTTATTATTTTTAATTTTTTAATGCTGTTTTGTTATTATTTTAAAGCCGCTTATTTGCTTGTTTTGGCGATTGCGTTTGTACAAATAGTAGAAACTCCAATTTATAATACTTATTGCTATTTATACGGTGGTATTAATTTAGCTGGGGAGGGAGAAGGAAGTATATATAAATTTCGCTTGGCTGGTCAAGATGCAAGATGGGGGATGACAGGACTTCATGTATAGCTTGAGTGTCGTTCAACTATAAAGACAGCCTAAATAGTTACCTCTCAGTTGTCAATGTGCCTGAAAATAACCTCGTGCGAGTTGCCCTGGATATAGATAACTGGAAATGTTTGCTCCAATGTGATATAAGAAATAATGAAATCAGTTGTTCAGACCGGAGAAAAGCGTCAGCAAATATCCTTGTTGCTATGTCTCGAGATCCTCGCAGTGCTCATTATATATAGTTGTATGCAAATCACTACAGGACAAAAGTGACACATAATACACAAACATAAAAAGCTGAGAGTAGTTATCGGGTAAATATACTTTGAAATCGAGAGAAACGTCCATCACACACACACACACACATATTAATGTTCAATTGGACATATAGTTTTATTTTAAACATCTTTCGTTAAATATGACGGGCAAGGAAAATGTTATTATTTTTTTATATAGTTTTTCCAGCGTTCATACAATGTTCCCTTTGGTGAAGATTGAGGAAGACAAAAATGTCCATACCATCCTATATCCCAAGTGTATTCGGCCACTTCATTGGCAATTTATAAGGGGGCTTTTTTGTTTTGTTAGTTTCAATCATGTTTGAGATATATGATTTTTGTTGTGTTGAATAAAAGTAGGAGCATTTGTTAAGAGACATCATGTGTTGAGCGCGGCTGTAATTCGAGTGAGCATCTTTCTATTTTTTTAACATAACTTCCAGTGAGACAATCGAATAGTTAAACAAGGCCTCTCTCTTAAAGTGAGATATTTTCGGTAACTTGATTTACATAGAAATTTAGTGTTTTCGACCATTTTCCTTGTGCGTCTTATCTTATCTAACGAAATATATATATATATATATATATATATATATATATATATATATATATATATATTTCTATACATACATATATATATATATATATATATATATATATATATATATATATATGGTATGAAATGACAATTTGAAAAAAAATCTTAGATTTTGCCGACGCGTTTCGTTTTTTTCAACGCAAAAGTGAAATCGAAATGTTTTTGTTGTTATAGTTACATTAAGATATTTTAACAATTGTCATTTTATACCATTCTGTCTTATCCCCAGAACTGATCTGGGAATTTAACTATATATATATATATATATATATATATATATATATATATATATATATATATATATATATATATATATATATATGCGTGCGTATATGTGTGTGAGTGTTTATTGCGTCTTTGTTTGATCTTATATATACGTGATCTGTGTTGTCTATAAAATATTTTCATCTATAAAACTTTTTTTCTAAATTTCATCCTTTGGTTTATTTTTACTTGCAGAAACGCACCGACATACACACTATCACACGCACACACATACGTTCGTGTGTGTGAGTCTATGTGCGTCACAATCCTCCAAAGATAGACAGATTAATATGGATTTAAAATAAAAATAAAACATGTAGTATGTTAACGGGTCAAATACAAAAAATATCCCTTATGCTTTTTCCTAAGAGAAATACTCTACATCAATCATTATATATCTCATGTTCTTTGGATTGGACTTGCTACATTTAGCCGAAACGCTACTAATTACCGTCATCTTTATGATGATATAAGCTTATAACTGTTTATGCTCATCAACGTGCTCTCAAACGGCCCTTCAGGTATCAGTCGATTCCACCTAAGATATATTTATATGTTATATGTGAATATAATTATGTTCCTTTTTTCAAATAATATATTTGAATTTTAAAGTTTATCATTTATATTTCTTGGGAAATAAAAGGAATGTTCTCTTTTGTTTTACGCTAAAATATGTATTACTTGAAATAATAGAAGCGCATTCATATTTCATCGAATGAACCACAGGCTGGGAAATAGAAGAACACAAAAAAATAGATAAGAAGTATGTTAAAACGCCAATATCATGTGCAAACCTTGTATAACATTTCTTATTGAAATAATTCTGCAAGTGTTAGCTAAATATAAATGTAAAAGTAAAAGAAATGCCCGTCAAAGAATTCGCAGATAAAAGAAAAGATACAGGAGAAAATTTACTAATAAATATTCAACTCATGGCTCTAGGTAATTGCAGGTTGAATCTTTTGTTCTCAAGGGATTATAATAAATGGCTGCATGAACAGTGATCTTGAACACATTTCCAGGCTTTGCAGCCAAACCCTTGTGACGCCATTATCATTACCGACTTTCACAAATGGAGTGCGCATGTCTGGAGGTGTACCGGAATCAGGCCGGCACGCATTATACCATTCAACATTATGAGAATTCGGCAAATCCTCCGCAGAGCATTAAGTTTCCTGGCATAATTTAAGCGAAAGTTAGTCGTGAAAGAATCAGAGTAGGCGTGTTTAAAATAATATTTCGTGATAAAATGCACCATTGCTTCTTTCGTTTGAAATATTATTCCCCTATTTACTTGAATATTCCGTGCTCATTGATTTCATTTTACACAAATATATATATATATATACATATATATATATATATATATATATATATATATATATATATATATATACAATAGTGGATATTTATATAGGCATGTTAAGCAAACAAAAATATAACAAACCAAAAAATTACTACTGAAACTTCGTTTTACTATTTTAAATATATTATAATGAACAGAGAAATATTTATAGTTATGAATTATAACATGGAAACTTATGTGAGTATAGACACACACACATATGTTTGTGTGTGTCTGTATGCGACTGTGTGTGTAGAATTTGAAAAACAACAAGAAAAACATTTAATCTCTCTTGTTTATTTCATATTAAATTGGATTACTTAGCATCTTCAGTTGTTTAATTTGAGATTCGGTTAACCTGAAGTATATTCATAGGGGTATATAAATGTAAACATCAAGAAAAATTAAATTTTTAATCCTCTGTCTATAAATACATATCTTGGAATAAAATATTTTTTATTGATAACATACATCACGGCTCGAAACGAGTCGGCGACGGAAAATATTCCTTTGTCATTACACACACACACACACACACACACACACACACATATATATATATATATATATATATATATATATATATATATATATATATATATATATATATATATATATATATATATATATATATGTATATATATCACCCCAAGCATGGCGGGAGTGTCACAAGCTCGGAAGGGGTTACAGCGAGTGAAAGTAAGAGTAAAGAGGAGTGATTGATGATAGGATAAAGAGAAGGACAGGGATCAAGATCACGGTATCAAACGATGTCGATTGACATTACATTTTAATATTTGAAGATTATAGTTATCAGGGAAGCAAGTAAGAGGAAGGAAGTTCCGCTCTCGAAAAGTGCAAGAGAAGAAGCAGTTAGAGTAGAAGAGGCGGTTACATTTAACTGTTTCCACAGTGAAAGGGTGCGACTGAGATTCCAGCCTTGTAGCACGATTAAATTCTTGCAGTTCGGGCACCAGTTAAAATATCTCGTCAGAGAAGTTGCCATGAAAATATTTGTAGAAAACACAGAGGGGTGCCACATGACGTCTGCTAGTAACTAAGTGGTGTCGAGATGACAGATCAGGACCTACGACATTCTGGCGTGTTACAAAGAACCAACTTTCTCTGCGGTAGATGTAGCTATTGAGTCAATGTAGTTGTTCAACCTGAGGTCAGTAGAAAACGTGAAACAGAGAAGTTGCAATGAGACGCTCTCTTGAAGTTGAGCATCAGCCATGATGATAGAGACAGAGGGGGTTTCTCTATGGTTGAGAAATGAGAGCAGTGTCGTTTTGGCGGCAATAAAATTTACAAGCCATTTCCTGCCCCAGTCAACCAGAGATTGGAAATCGTTTTGAGACCAACGCCCAGCAATGGCGGATTTATTATTGAGACAGGAGTTAATGGCACTGTCGTCTGCGTATATGCCTTCTTCAGAACTGACGATATCAGCATGATTGTTGATGAAGATTAGAAACATTGATTCAGTTACGAAAGGGCATTGAAGATCCGCTAGTGATTTACAAATGAGACCACATATGGAGCAAGAGTGAGGGTTGTGAGATGAGATCACTGTTAGTTTGGCTGACCTTTTAGATCTTGCTCACGCTTCTTGAAAATGATTCAGACAAGCAGATTGAAAATTACTGAGTCCACTAAAACACGTTGATATATATATATATATATATATATATATATATATATATATATACACATATGTATATATATATATATATATATACATATGTGTGTGTATGTATATATATATATATATATATATATATATATATATATACATACACACACACACACACACATATATATATATATATATGTGTGTGTGTGTGTGTGTGTGTGTGTATAAATGTTATGACAATCAATTTTCATTCCGTATTTGACGATTGCTATGTACATGAAACTAAGAGTTGCACGAAGCGGGGAGGAACAAAGTGTACATTTATCATTAGTATAAATTTTAAATTTTTTATACATCGAATACTGTTTTATGACCACCAGTACTCACTCTGCGTCATTACACACACGCATTTACACAAACACAGACACACACACATGTGTGTGTAGGTATTGAAATAATATATAAGATAGAGAATGCGTTGAATGAAAATGTATATACGAAATTATAGAGTTCATTTTGAAGCTTTTGTAATCATGAAAATTTGTTGAATCATAATCACATTTACAAACAATTCTCTGTCTGTTTTAACACGTGCAGTTCGAGTTTTCATTAATTTAATATTACTATTCAGCTTATAGGCGAACATTTCATATAAAGATTTTTTTTTGATAACTGCTTACTTGCAAATTTTAAGCTGAAACACATGTATTTATTTTGTAATATATATAGGCATTACAACTTCCAAAATAAAAGTCATAGAATTTTAAATAATGCGGATACGATATGACTATTCTACTTGCAAATAAATCCTGCGTATATTATATGCAAATGAATAAATACACGTTAGAATATCCAACAAATTGTATGCACAAATGTATTAAATTTTGTATGAACATTTCTTATAATGTTGATTTTTGCATTGAATTTACTGAATATACATTTACATTTTATGCTTGCGAATTTCTGATATACAAACTTGCGTCAACTAGCTTCACGTATATTTTCAAACACCATTGTCTCTTTTATAAATAGTTAAATATACTGTTCGATTTTCAAACCAAACCAGTAAGAATTTTCTGTAGACATTTTCCATACTATGAAACGTCTGAATCAGAAAGCGTTTCTTAAAATTTGTAGATCATATCATGGGTCATTATATGTTAAATTTCAAAGAGAATTATAAATAATGCTACACTCGAATCCACTTCGCCATTTTCTATATTCGAAAATGCTTCTCGTTTTCATTAGAAAAATATTCAGTATATTTTCTTCATTTCAAAATGATATTAAATTAATAAATCAGACATTTATATCTGGTGTGGTGCTAGAAAAGTTGGTTCATTGCGTCATGATAAATACACTTTCTCACCAGAAAATGAGTTGCAATTTTTTCTGAAGCAATAAAGTTTTAATTAATGCAAAGCAAAATAATAAGCTACAACTTGGAGGAGGAATTAAATTTATCTTTTATAACATAGGAGAAATTTAGAGTGATTTAAATAAAAAGTTTATATTAACATCAAATGGATGTTTTTGCAAAACAACATTTTCAGTGCATTAAGAGCTCAACGTAATGAGTGCGACAATAAATTTGTTTAAAGAAATGCTATTTTAATTAAAAACAGAAAGCCATTTAGTAATATGAATATGGATAATAGGTTTAAAAAAAAAAAGAAAAAAAAAAGAACCTTCTGTATCGATAGTAAGGGTGATCAATCCGACAAGATCAAGACCGCAGCCAATGTCCATGTTGTATGCTCTGGCCTTCTCCAGATGATTGGAATTTCGAACCGGAAACTTTATTCAACTTGGAGAGTTGAGTTAAAGGGAAATGGCTGAAACTTCATGAAAAGACACGGCACGTGGAACTAGAACAATCTACCCTTGTAGACGAAATAAAGGGTTCGGTTCGAAATTCCAATCACCTGAAGAAGGCCGGAGCGTATACAACGGCCGAAACGTTGTGAACATGGCAATGAAGATGATGATAACAGTCTGAATAATGTAAACAATATAAGTAATATCCGTAAGTTCTGTTAACATAATTTCCCCCCCCCCGCATTTCAAGCCTGGAGAACACTCTTTTACGTCTTACATTCCCGGCAACTATGATATTCAAAGGTTTAAATGTAAATTCTGTCGACATATTCTATTTACCTGATCCCTCTTCTTTTATTGTCGCTTTCTCATTCTTTCACTCTCAGTAACCCCTTGCAACTTCCTGACTTTATCGACTTACGTTGGGTAAAATGATTAAACAAAATCCAATTGATTGATTGATTGATTGATTGATTCCGTTCCTACGGCTTATGAACAATTTGCAGGTCGTTTATCGTTGGAAACAATTAACAATTTAGTGATACAAGTCTTAATAACAATTTAGTGATACAAGTCTTAATAATTAAACCATAGCTGAGGCAGAAGAGATGGGTTAATACCTTTCCCAATGGTAT
>CAHIKZ030000226.1:497500-527500 GCA_903632075.3 Acanthosepion pharaonis
TATATGTATGTATATATATATATATATATATATATATATATATATATATATATATTTTTATTTATAGAAAATTCTAGTTAACTGCCTTATATTGGGACGCCTGTTTTGAAAGAAAATGTTCCATATATACAACTGGTAAATTTTAAATTTAAAAACGATTGTAACAAGGATCGATCACGTTTGTTTAAAAAAATGCGATCACAACAATCACAGTTACAAAAAATTTGTCATTGTGTTTCACACGTGGGATGTTCTAGGAAGAGATCGAATGTACTTTGGTAGGAAACAACTACGGTGTTTCCATGATGATTTTATGTTAACATAAATTATCTCATGAGATAACGACAATTATTATAAATGTAAAGATACTTGAAGTATTTATATTGGGCAATGAAATATATTAGAATGAATATTTGCTGCATATATATATATATATATATATATATATATATATATATATAGTGAACATTGAAACAACACTTGGAATCGACAGGCTGTTTCATGCTAGACGCAATCATCAGGCTTCAATGTTCACTTTTATATTTACACACGCTCTCTGATATTGAGAACTTTATCCCATAAATATAGTATACCTTAAGGGTATATTTTTTCATATATATATATATATAGTCGACAACAATTTCATAGAATATAATGCCCGTGTAATGCTATGTTTTATATACGGTAATAAGCACAAAATATGCACGAATAAAGAAATATAATGCACAATCTTCAGAAAAATATGTAAAATTGATGGATGTATGAATAATTTCGTTGTTGACTGTATATAAATGATTATAGATATTGATATCAAGACTTTGTTTAGCGTTTCCAGTTCAGGCTATAAGATATCATTAGATTAGTACTCCATCTCAGTGAAAACCCTATGTATAGAACTTTGAGGATTTATGAAGGAGCATGTGAAAGTGTTTTTGGCTGTTTATTCTCTTGTGCTCATATTCCATTTCATATTTGGCTTTTAGTTTTTTGTTTATGTATATATTCATTTTTTATATTTTATTTCTAATTTAAATTTCCATTTTCATATGCTATTCACTATTTATATGTGTATATTCATAAGGACTAACTTTATTACAGTTAACCTATTTTATATTCGTTGTTTAGCATAGATACTAATTTGTTTTCTTAACTGATCTCTTTTGAAAGATTGGATGTCTCTGCTATATTGGTGCTAACGAACGCTGTCACTATTATATATTTTATTTCTTCTTATATCCCACATGTGTTTTGAGAGTGTTATATTATTGTGAAAATAGATTTCACGAGGCTTTTGTCTCAAACTACAAACCTTATGAACGGCCCTTCACTCTGAGATGTCACGTGACTTGAGCATCTAGTGCTACATAAACTCAACCCCGACCTCAAGCGGAATTCGTAGATTTTATTTATAGCTAAATATTCCGGATAAATGGTCAGATCCTTGTGCCCCTTCATCAAGTACTTCAATACTCCCGGATTTACAGAAGCCAGATCAGGCCGAAAATGCAGTACTGGTGCTATATATATATATATATTGGCTGCAACTGCCCAGTTTCTCTTTCCACTCCAGATAGATCCGAAAAAAAAATGGGGCCTTGTACAGAGTGAAGACCACTAAAAACGCAATAAAAATCGATTGTCTGATGGGAAGGGCTAACATGATACAACAGCTAGTCGACAAACAGTTGCATTCTAGTACAATTGCTGTTATGTCTGATCACAATAATATCTTGTTAGCATACGAACTTTCCATGAACCCCGGTGTGTGTGTGTGTGTATATATATATATATATATATATATATATATATATATATATATATATATATATATATATATATATATATGTATATACATATATATATATATATATATATATATATATATATGTGTATATATATATATATATATATATATATATATATATATATATATATATATATATATATATGTTCGTGTATGTATTTGTATGTGTGATGTTATATGTGTATGTGTACATATGTGTATCTACATTATATGCAATTGAAGTCTTTGTCATTCAAGTGATACGCAGCAAATCTATAATATAATTAACATTATTCAATATTTTTTAGAAATCTACCAGTTTTCGTAATGTCTATGAATAGTGTTATTTTTACTCAATTGATAAAACAATTCTACCTATCCTTCCATATAGGCTAGTAACACAAGTCTTACGCAAATTAACAAATATAACTGCGTATTCGTTCCATGAAGTGATTATTCGTAAATTTTGGGTATGTATTCCGGTTAAAATTAACGTATCTCCCAGTAAGACATGGACACAGAGAAACGAAATGCAGACGGGAATAAGTTGGATACATATTATTTTTAAACAACCCTGCTGGCTAAGGATGATCAGCAGTATGTTGCCACAAATGTAGGAGAAATTGGCATGAAATTGATACATACGAAAATCTGTGCCACTGATACAGTTTTCGTTCATTTTTGTGAGCTTAAATCTGAAATTGTTCATGATTTGGTAGCATTTGATTCCAGGCACTGAACTAAATTATGTCGTTCATGAGACATATTCTCATGAGAACTTTACAGTAGGCTTGATCACTGTGGTGAGCATTTCCTGCAATGTATGCATTGTGAAAAATTGTAGCTTCTTTTTATCAGAATTCCTGTGCTGGGGATATTAAGAATTCGTGAGCATGAAGATGGAAAGAATGGTGCGAAGTTTTGATGAGTTTGTGTGAGCATTAAAGAAAAACATTTTCTCAATGCACTTTTTGAGAAAGTTTTTTTATTCGGTTTCACCGGGAATGAGCGGATATTAATAACTGTTTGTATTACTACATTTGTATGGGTAATGTAACTCAGAAGACGAAATGCGTCAGCTAAGAATATATTTTTCGCTTCTAATTTCATTCATTCTCATATATATATATATATATATATATATATATATATATATATATATATATATATATATATATATATATATATATAGGACGAAACGGCTGTCCTGAGCTTTCTTACATTCTGTTGAGGTTTCTTTCAGTCTCCACGAATTACTTAATTATAATTATCAAATCCTCCTAATAATTTCTATCATTTGTATATCATTACTTGAACCGGCTTCTAATGCTCAAGTTTGAGCGGCTTGGCGATAGGAGTCGTGGCTCCTGGGGGCACTGTCCTATGGTTAGGGAGAATCTCAGTGGAGTTCCACCACGGAATATGTGAGCGAGCGGCGCTATATTGAGTGTGATTTGAAACCTCTTCGTCACTGAGGCCCAGTGGAACAGTTGGTATGACGATTGCTTGATAACCTAACTGTCCGTGTTTCAATTCTCGGTAGTGGATGCGCACAGCTGATGAGTTTCAAATATAGGACGAAACGGCTGTCTAGTGCTTTCTGCATTCTGGTGAGTTTTTTTTCAGACTCTATGAATTACTTAATTATAATTATCCAATACTCCTAATAATCATTTTATATATATATATATATATATATATATATATATATATATGAAGAAATATTCTATATATGTGGTATATTTATGGGATAAAATGCTCAATATCAGAGATACAGCTATATTAATAGTGCTCAATATATACATATATAAAGTGCTAAAAATCAGTGATAGAGCGGATATATATATATATATATATATAATTTCTATATATATTATTCATGTATTATATATGCGAGGTACTTATTGGAAAGCTCTCAATGCCATTGATCGAAAAAACATACTAAGTAGTATTGATGTGTGTTTGGGACCCTAGATTTCACGCCCTTGATTGCAAGGGCGTGAACCCAGGGTCACAAATTCACAACAATAAAATAATTATATATTCATATACTTTTGTCTAATTCTAAAGAAATTAGACAATAAAACAAGAGTTTTTTCATGCCTCTTCATTTATAATTACGTTCAGTAACGTTTTACCAGGAGTGGCTCTTGAGCCTTTTATTTAATGAACCAAATAGTAAAAAAAAATATAAAGAAATATAAAAACAGGAGATTAATTATTTATATTTAGAATATAGGAAACAATCTCATAACTCAAATACATTACTATCCCTTTCATACAAGTAGACTTGAAAATGTGTATGAAAGAAAAAAGACAATAGGAAAAGTGTAGGTTGAGCCGATGTGTTTCGTACAAAGCGGACTTTTTCAAAGCAAATAAACGAACATTAACTACAGGTTAATTCTGAGAAATGTTTACATGAAAATGTTTAAGTGATCTTGTCCTTCTCGATCTTATGAGACTACTGTGCTCTTTTCTGCATATTGCCAGGACGGCGATATAGATAGTGTTTACAGGATTGCCTAAAGTATTATTTACCAATCTATGAAAACGTTGGAATAAAAGATTTTAGAAATTCCATTTTAGTAGATATGTTCTTTTATTCTCCATTTCAGCTTTCATTCTTTCAATCGTTATTCGCACTATATAAGCAAACAGATAAATGTAACCAATATTTTCCTCAATTGGCAATATCTGAGAACACCACGACAGAAACCTTTCGCTTAATCTCTTGACCAATTCACCTAACCTTTGTCCTGTTATGCAACAGTCCCTTATTAACACGTGAATATCGATGTCAATAAGTGTTTTTCCTTGCACGCCGGCTTGTTAATAATGAAAACCTTTAAACAGTGACACTTTAAAATAATCAAAGAAGGTCGTTAAAGCCATTGCAAGATGCAAAATAATAGCTATCAAAGGGTGAATCTATTCAAAAGCCTTAACGCCCCAAAAAACTGGGAATGGTATTTAAATGAGGTCATTTTTGTGAATGCAACGTTTTTAGCCGTTCCGCATCTTATTCCAAGATATCCTGAGAATTCTCGACATGCAAAATGATGTTATCAAAAATCGGATGCTGCAAAGTTTAGAAAGATCTTTTAACATCCCTCCCACGAAACGATTTCCCAAAGATATTGATGCTCAAATATAATAATATAGGTGTTTCGTATGAGCCAAGTAATAATATGACGATAATAGATAAGAATATTCCGGATTATCATTTGAAAGAAACATTTTACTCATATCGATTAAGACAACAATTATGCCATCTACAATGTATTTATTTATCTCCTAATATTTTATAATAGATCGACTCTGTATTTATATATTCATATCGATGCAGCCGCTAATCATACCTATAATTTTTCTTGCGACAGAACCAGAGATAATCTGAATATGACAAATATGGAGAACATATCGCCTTCCGAATTTCCCATCCCAGTTTTGTGGTTGTTTGCTGTGAGCGATTTTAAACACACGGATGGGTGTTGTCATGCAGCAAAATTATCTACTTCTTCATTCATATTTTTCCTCGGTTCGAAAAGTGCCTTTTTTTTACCCCGGGAACATTTTTCGCCATTCCAGCAATTAGTCATACACATGTGAATCTAACCAAAAAGAAAAGGTAACTCTTCCTTCCACCAAATCGATTCCATTTATGTTAAACTATGTTAAGCTATTGAAACATCAAGAATTTATCCAAAAATTATAAGCGCATGAAAAAATACCTCCTCAGTTTTTAACACAAATATTGGCACGAAATCAAGATATGAGGAGGGAGCTGCTCTGGTCTACTGATGATTATGATTTCTTCAGTTGGGTTATATATATATATATATATATATCGAATGACCTTCCACTAACTTACAACATTTTATATTCGGCAACTTAATTTCCTTTAAAATTGTATATGTTGATTTTTTCTTACTATTTCCTTATTATGGTATTTTGTCTTCATAAATATTGTTTTCAATATTTTCATCTTTATATTTTTATTATCATTGCTATTTTTACCATTATTATTTTTTTACCTACATTACCTTTTTTATTCCTTTAAAATCTTGCACTTTTATTTATTTATTTATTTATTTATTATTATTATTATTATTATTATTATTATTTTTTTCTTTTTAATTAATTATATATTTGTTCTTTAATTATCTTTTTACATATTTTTTTATTATTTGATTTATCGTTGCATTCTCAGGACGCGAAGTTTGCCGTTTTTCGGAATTTTCGTAAATTTAATTTCGCCGTTACCCATTTGAACTAGTTTATCTACAACACTTGTATATCGTTATAATGGGGCCTCACATCAGTGAGGGGGGGGGCGGTGTGCAACTGAAACCGTTGAGAGAAAGGCCCCGAAACGGTGCACATTCTCTCCTGATGACCCTAGTTTAAATATAAATTCGAGAGGAACACATCAAAATTCAGTGAAGTCATATGCCGTAGAGAAGCTCGGTGGAAGTGTCATTGGCATGAGGAGCATGACACATTCAGCTCGCTTCAGGTGAGTTTCAATTACTTTCCAGTAATATCCTTCTTTTTATTTTTATTATATTATTTTCTCGATGTTACCGTTTTACATTTCGTAAATTTTTTTAATGATTATTCTTAAATTTTAAATATTTTTAAATAATTTTTTCTATATATAAACTATCTGTTTATGGTTAGTATTTTTTTATATTCTTTGCTAGCATAGATTTAAAAATTTTGTTCTTGTTTCTTAAAAAAAGTGAGAAATGATAATTTTTTCGTTGGTTTATAACTAATATTCAATATTTCCTGTTTTAATTTTAAAAATTGTTTGGATTTGTGTCTTTAATTTTGTGATATTTTCAACCTGATTTGGAATGTTAATATTTTAAATTTAATATTAACTGTCTCTTTATACCAGGCACTTCCATTTCCCTTCCCATAATACGGGGTGTTGCTTTAAGTTAATGTGTCCAGCTTGAATGTTTAAAGAGTAAGTTTCTATTTCATTTCTTCATACGTCTGATTTAAAAGTACCAATATAGGGATGTTTGTTGGTTCAAATAGCTATTTGAATGAGATAAATTATATATATATATATATATATATATATATATATATATATATATATATATATATATATAGTTCATACTGCAATAATCTTATCCGTTGACTCAATATAAATTAACGGATCAGTATCCTTATTGAACTTACCTTTAATAAATTATTTTCGATATCTATCTACGAAAATTATCAATGTTGAATTTATACCCAATAGCTATTATATATGTAATGATCTTGAAATTTGAATCCACATCCGATATAGCGTTCCCCCATGAGACCCAGAAATTATATATATATATATATATATATATATATATATATATATATATATATATATATATATATAAATAAATGTATTGAAGGGTTCGTATTTTTTTTGTACCTGGTGTTTTGGGAAAGTAATGAAGTAATGAGTCGTACTGTAAACGTAGGTGTATATGTAATTATTAATATATCTTTATAGCACTGTTTAACTATAATAAACACTGTTTTGTCTGCCCATTGATTACATAAATCATTATTTGCTAACTTGTATGCGTACGTAATCGCTCACATATATGGCTGATCGTATCTTTATTTATATTATTTCTACATCTATCTATCTATCTATCTATCTATCTATCTATCTATCTATCTATCTATCTATCTATCTCTCTCTCTATATATATGTGTGTGTGTGTGCGTGTGTGTGTGTAATAAACATATTTGGTTGACAATCCACAATTTATTTTCAGCAACATCGAATATAAGAAGTTCAAATTTTCAAACTCTAACCTGTGCTTGATAAAATTCCGCTGATACTAATTTTCATGCATTCAGTTTCTTTTTACAATGATGTTCATCTTGTACAAGGCTCAAAAAACTGTTGAAGTAGAGGTTTACAGAGGAAGAGGCAAAGTCTGTATAAATTTATGAGGAAGATAACTGAGAACTCTAAAGTTGAACGGGTTAAGATTGTAGTGACTTGGAAATAAGCCACTGGGGAGCCGCTACCAAGACGCAGTGGTTCGTTAGAAAAGCTGCTTGAGTGGAACTTACCTCTCACCAACAGAATACGAAAAGAATGAGTGCAGTTCGCAACAATGTGCATCATATTGCGTTTCATGGACTTCATTGTTAGAGCTGATGCAATTAAGGAATGTAATTAATCTGAACATGTAAATAGAAATACAGCAACGAGAGGCTTCTAGCAATATTTTACAAAATCCTGAATTTATTTCACAAGCAATAAAATTCTAAATACATATTTAAAAGCATTTTAAAGATTTCCCTTACGTTGGAATATGTACGGTGTTTTGGATTTCTGTATTAATCTAACATAATGTTTTAAGCATTTTAATAATATCGTCAAGTCAATAGTATATCTAAAAAGATTACGTTTTTGTTTTATAATAATATGCACTTTACACGGGTTGAAAATTATGCGCTTGCTGTGAAAGAAAATGAAAACAAAACGCTAAAAACATGAAAAAATAAACAATATTTTCAAGGATTTATGATTACAGGGAATGGTTAAAGGCTAGTTTACCAGGAAAATAGGTCTCGTCTCTGAAATTCTTATCTAAAAAAAGATAGAAATATTTGCAGATTAAGTGAAATAATATTCATCTCCCATATTGATACTATTACGTTAAATGGATAATTGTTTACAGAAAAGATATACGTGATACTGAGAGAAATTTTACCAGTCTGAATAAAGTCACCTAGAGTTATATATGTTTCAAATGAATGAAAAGTCCCAGACTTTTCAAGCAAATCTTTGCATCTTCTGTAGTTCGGCTTTTTCAGGAAAAAATGAGATTTAACGGTGTATGTATCCTTTCAACACGGAAGCAAAATTTGAGGTTACATAATCGCCTATTCATGGCCACAATAAGTTATATAAATGTCCGATAAAGAAAGTAAGGAGGATTAAAAATCAAGGACACCCCCGTTTATGCGGTAGGAATGTTGATTTTTTTCTAAATATGGTTACTCTCAGTAAAATATTACAAGTAGACTACGGTATTAGTTAAAAGAGAACGTGTCATTGGATCTAATGATGATTTAAATTATTTAATATCGCAAAAGGAATATCGAACGTTAGAAAGGAGACCTTAAATTACATATGAATTATTCAGGCGATGTTAATTTGTAAGAGTCCAACACAAGTTAACCACATTATTTCAGTCTTTATTCTTTTTAGATGTTACTAACAATACAAGAGATCTTAGGTTCTTTTCTCTCATCGATATGACATTAGCATGTCTTACTGGTGATTTTTGATTGAACTTTCCATTTATCATCATCGATATGTACTCACCACAGCTAAACATCTCACAATGGTTGCCGGCTTGAAAAGTCTCTGACCTGTAATTGCAACCATAATAATCGTTTAGCGAAAATCCATAGTAGAAATGATTTAAACGGGTTAAACCATTTCACAAGCGAATTGATCCGAAAGTTCAGATTAAAAAAAAAGAGACGGATGTCTCCTTTCTTCCTTGTACACTTCTTTTTTTAGAGTCTGTCTATATTTCTGAGATGATAGATATGGCGAAAAGATGACGACAATAGTCCGAATAATATAAATAATGTTCTTTTTTTTTATTTGTTGTCATGTGCGTTGTGGTGTCATGGAAACGCATCGGAATGTAAAATCGTAGAACCGAGTTCAAATCCCGTTGGGTTAGGCGCAATAAAGAATAATATGAATCCATCTCTTCCACTCTCAGTTGAGGCTGATTATCAGGATAGGTTGGAAAACTTTCTATTGCAGAAAGGATTGGCAACATAATGCGAGAAAATATTGTGACTACTCAGTCATGAGTCATTTATCAGTGATAAAGCTAACATATTTAGTTGATGTAAGTTTGTAACTCTGGGTTTCACGCCTTTTCAAGATCAGAGGATCACAAAGTGCGTCAACACAAATATATATATATATATATATATATATATATATATATATATATATATATATATATATATATATACATTTATTATAAAACGCAGATTCTGTGTGTGTTTGTGTGTCTGTACGTGTATATATTGGATCGGATTTCCTACATTTTTCAACCGATTTCAACAAAACTTCACAGGACAGAGTAAAATTATCTTGCGGTTGTTCTGACAGCGCCAAAAATTGGAAAAACACAATTGTTTTTGCACGAAATCAATTTTAAAATACTATTCTGTCGCCAGAATGAAAGGGGTAGAACTCATGTCGAGTTATACTTATTATAAAACCCAGGTTGTTTGTGTGTGTGTGTGTGTGTGTGTCTGTGTGTGTGTGTGTCTGTGTGTGTGTTCGTTTCTATATGGGATCGGTTTTCCTACATTTTTCAACCGATTTCAACAAAACCTCACTTTTTTTTAGCAGGTAATGTTTCTTATTGTCTTGCACACTCTTTTCTTTATTTTTACATTCAGAATGCTTTAAAAATTCCATTTACAAAACAATTGTTTATAATAAAATTCTATTCAAATTCAATCGATAGACTCATAGTCATAACGATTGAAAACAATGTTTTTGTTTGAGTTTCGGTTTGACCAATTCGTAAAGAAAAACAAAAAAAAACAAAACAAGACATGCATGTCCGTCAACCTTAGACAATAATCTTTGTCAATTTTATTTTTCAGTCTTTATGATGGTCGATATTTGATCTATCTCTTACTGTTACATCGTCGGGCAACGCGGGGCTCTACTGCTACGATATATATATATATATATATATATATATATATATATATATTCTCATTCAGAGACAGAGTGTTTCTCTGTATCACATCTCTTTTGTGTGGCTAGATGTCTGATTGCTTCAACCAGGATGGAAACCCGACTGATTTGTTATCAATCAGAGAATCTACCCCTAGGCTATCTTCGCATGGCAGAGAGGAAGGGAAATCATAGCGTTTTCTTTGCGGAACACCCTCAGTGGTGTAGAGAGCTAAAATCAATTCAGTTGAAGAGCTATATATAATGGTTAAATATTAACGCAATATAATGTTATCGTAGGTATAAAAAAATAGCATAATAATAATATTAACCGATATCATCCAACATATTTAAAAAGTTACGATGGCAAGTGTATTTGGTCGAAACGTTGTATGACAACATTTGAAACATTTAAAAATTTGACATACCTGAAAAATATCTTGACAGTCGGTCATCTAAAATAAAATAGCAGAAATTTGTGTTTTTCCTCCTTATTTTGAAATCGGATAAATTATTTCGACATCCAGTCGGGTTTATTACCTTCACTTACGCACAAATATTCCAGGGAAATATATGAAAAGCTATAGTTTAATAATGTGTGGAAAATCATGTTTCTTCTAAAATAAATTTTTAATCCAATATTCACTCGCAAAAAAATATTAATTATTATTACAATCCAATGTTTTTTTCGGCTTTAATTAGCACACAAAATGAGCACACAAGATCCCGGATCTATCAATCAATCATAAGATTTAAATAATTTCCTGTTACGGCGTAAATTCATCTCTTAGATTAACTTGCTCTGTTGACTATTGAGGGAGAGGAAAATTTCATTAAAAATAAAGAAAAAGGGAATGATTAAATCAAATTAAAATGAAATCAATTTTACTAACTCAAGTTACCAAGCTCCAAGCCAATGCGTTTTTGTTTTTTTTTTATATTTTTGGTTCTTTTTTTGGTTTGTTTGTTTTCCGGCATATCTGCCTCAATGGGTTATTTAATGCCGACAAAATTTTCATCGTTGGTAAATTTTTTTTCAAAAATCTATTTCTGGCAGAGAATTTTCTTTCGCTGGTAATATATATATTTTTTAAAAAATGTATTGCAAGTAATATTTGTTTTTCAAAAAAAGTATTGCTGGTAATATTTTTTTAACAGATTATTTATTTTTACATGTTTTGACCTGAGTTTGGGAGTTAACTATTTGCCCATAGAGGGGACACTAACAGGTACTACAACACCGGAGCAGGGTGGACCTGGGAACATCAGCAATTAAGAAGTGGTCCCACGCTCCTCAAAACTTCCTGATCTGAGGCCTTGTTGTTGGATGTAGTTTGGCGTCTTAACCAGGGCGCGTATAGCCTATGCGAACGAAACGGGTAGAAAAATATTTTTTTTACAATAGTGTTTACCCTATACAAGGCCCAAGAGTAACATCAGGTGTACGGCTACAGAGTAAGAGAAACAGTTTAAAAGTTCATGTGGGGAATTTAACGATTATGCCTTGACATGAACAGGTTACAATTATATTTATCGAGGCCGCATCCACATAGGGACCGCTTCCATATATTAGTGGTCGGTGCAAAGAAGTGGCCTGATTGGAACTTAATGGGAATACGAAGGGAATGACTATTGTTCGCTACAATGTCCGTGGCATTGCGGGTTTTAGCCGTGCAGGCAAGGACAGGTGATGCTAAAAGTGGAGTCAATCTGAACACTCTTAATGGCAATCGCGACAGAGCAGAGAGATACTTGCGACTTCTCGTCTGTGCGAAATGCATTCTAAAGGGGAAAATAAATTGTCACCTACAGGGACGCGGAGAGGATTTGGGATTCTATCGACTGGAAGCTGACGAAGCGGGTGCTCTTGCTGTAGTAATCTATTTTCGACCTGGCTTTTGTAAAGCTAGTATAGCAGATATCAGCTACTTACTCGATAAAAAGAGGAAACCGAATATTTTTTCAGTAACTTTAGCAATGGTTAATATATACAACATTAACTTGAGTTCTTGTTTTACTTTATCCCAATAAGCACTCGAAGCACATCGCCTCCGCGAGTGAACTCATGTTCAATGCGATAAGTGAAAATTCCGGGTACGGTCGGTGATAAACGAATGTGTCTTGTTTGGTTTTTCGGGGAACTGAATGTAACCGTCGAGTTTTTCAACTACTGAGAAGTTAATGCTAATTTAGGTGACAGATTTGAATGAGCACCAATAGAACGCTGCAGCATCAGCACAGTTATTTGTCATGTAGATCTGGCCTTCTTGAAATTATGCCTTTGTTTTCATGGAGTTCGAACACACAGAAATTCTCCAATAAAGATTGATAAAATCTCTCATAGCGTATCCTTCCACATGTACGGTTTAATACGCCAGCATATTAAAATATATGTTGGATGCGCTAATATTTCACTCAGGTAACAATAACGTTTTTATGTATCAATATTCGCATGATTCCATCCAGTTATTTTTTCGAAGCTGTAATTTTTGAAAGCCTTTTCTGTGTTTTCTCCATCGCCTAAAACTTTGTATAAAAATTGATTCCCTCGTCGTACAGGATCAATATCCCATTCGTTTTTATAAACGAGTGAACCAAATGTGATGAAAGAGTCCAACGATTTTCTTTCTTCTGGTGGAAAGTCTTTATTTTTCTAACGCAATGCGATTTGTCGATGTTATAAAAAAAAATCCAGCTATTCACAAGAGTTATTATTTTTTTTTTCATCTTTTATCTTAATCTATATTTCATCTTCACCTTAGCCTGCCTTACATGTCATACTCGCTTCAAAGGATTTGGGCACTATTGTGTTGTGGATGCCGTATACTATTTCGCAGTTCACCACACGCACATTCTTCAATAGAAAACCTAAAAAGAAAAACAGAAAGTATCCTATGAGTAATGAAGTCAATGTTATTTTTTCTATTTCGTCTCAAGGCCCAGAAAATCCATGCAAAGTACAAGATTGAATTAAAACAAGCCGAACACATAATTAAAAGGAAAAGCAGAAGATTGTAATCTCGTCAGTTCTCAACAGATGAGACGTGATGACAAATCCAACCCCAACACCGTTTCAACTAAAACGGCCAGCACAAAAGCGTAATGAGCAAACAAAAGCTATGAAAAAGCTGAACAAAAATTCAGCACCAGCACATTGACATAGAAACTATACAAATTCAAATTAACAACTGATATATTGCCTCGGCGCCATTTTGAAAATCCTGTAGAATTCTCGATTACTGATAACGATTCTTGTTACCCGGATTTTCTATTTAGAATCTTGGCGATTATGACTCTCCACAGCTTTTTGTAATTTCTGAGCGTTTGCCATGTTCTTATATTATTGGCACATTCACACGAACTCGTTAAGTAGTTTCCTCGCAGTTTTCTCTGGTACTTTTGAGTTCAGACTCTATTTCATCAAAAACTAGCAGTAGAGTCCGGCGTTGTCGGGGAATGTAACAGTAAGCGATAGATCAAGTATCCACCATCATAAAGTCTGAAAAATAAAATTGACAAAGATTATTGTTTAAGGTTGACGGACACGCATGTCTTAATTAGTTTTATTTTTATTTTTTTGTTTTACGAATTGGTCAAACCCAAACTCAAACAAAAACATTGTTTACAATCGTTATGAGTCTACCGATTGAATAGAATTTTATTATAGATAATTGTCTTGCAAATAGAATTTTTAAAGCATTCTGAATGTAAAAATAAAGAAAAAAGTGTGCAAGGCAATATGAAACACTACCTGCCAAAAGAAAGTGAAGTTTTGTTGGAATCGGTTGAAAAATGTAGGAAATCCGATCCCATATATAAACGAACACACACACACACACACACATACACACACACACACAAACAATCTGGGTTTTATAATAAGTATAACTCGATATGAGTTGTCCCCCTTTCATTCTCAAAACAGCGATGCCTCTTAATCGTGTTTTCAAATTGATTTCGTGCAAAAACAATTGTGTTTTTCTAATTTTTGGTGCTGTCAGAACCACTGCAAGGTAATTTTACGCTGTCCTGTGAAGTTTTGTTGAAATCGGTTGAAAAATGTAGGAAATCCGATCCAATATATAAACGAACAGGCACACACACACACAACCTGGGTTTTTATAATAAGTATGATGTCGAGTATCTATTTCCAGCTCTATGCATAAGCTTCATTATTCTTGCTATTTAGTTGATGACGTGTATTGTCTGATAAATCTTATTCTTAAAAATTCTTGCCTGATATTGTTACTTGGCATCCCAGACGAGAGGTCAAATAGATTATTTGCTGCTTGTCTTTGTTTCATATGAGAGGTTCCGTGTTGTTATAAGTTTACAATGTTTATCGCAAGATTTATTTTATATACCGTGTGTAACAGCAAAACTGTCCGAATCGTGTTACCCTATGATGAAATTGTTCATCCCACATTTTTTTTTAATATCTAAAAAACACTAAACTAATTTCTCTTTTCAATATTTTTCGACTTAAAAATCACTTAAAAACCCTTTGAGAGAACAGGTTAAAATCGTTTTCTCTCAGCCCCACTATATCTTCCTAACTGAGCAATGGTGGGACGAAAAAGATCATTCAACCTTCATTTATGGTATCAGAATTCATAGTCTGGCTTCTATCTTCAAAGTCCTTTCAAGAACCTTAAAGAGAACAGTGAATAATTTTAAATAGCAAGATGGATCATTATTTCAACTTAGATCTAAATACGTTCTTTTTGTTCAAAGTAGAGTCCAATAGTGTTATAAAGACGGCGGAGTGTTCCAGTAAGATATCTTTAATCATTTGTAAGATTCAACGGTTCAAATCTTAATCTAACAATTGCACAATTTTGCTATTACGTCCGGTATATGTCCATTAATGGTGTACAGGATTATGTTCCTCTTAACTTCTTTCAGCATTGTGTCACGCCGAAGCTACACTTACTTTTCCCATGCACCTCTTGACTTGTGCCTTTCAGTTTCGGATGTGGACGAATATGGCTTGCCACAATTTGGTACAACTCTCACCGCATTACGACGATTTATTGACTTCGTTTTGCTTGGTCTACTATCCATAAACTATGAATCATTATATAGTTCTCATGCTGTTTTCTTGTCCTTGTTGTGTCTTCATTTCATGCTGTGCTAATTTAATAAAGATTACAAAAAACTGAGTATTTAATCTTTTTTTTTAATAATGAAATTAAGTTCCGACACATGAGCAATCATGATTCTACGAAAATTTCACTAAGTAACTATTTACTTACCACTCATAAATAGGACAAGATTTATTAAGTAATAATTTGCAGCCTCGTTCTGATTCATTTGCCTTCAATGATTAATTGAATATTAAAAATCTGCAGGTTATAATTCATTAAACTTCTTATATTTTATATGTGAGTTACATTTTTAAGAGGTGGGCAGCCATGATTTCCCTGTTGTAATTACATGTCCACGTCAATCAAATTTCTATCCATATTATCAAAATTAATTTTTAATTAGCGGATATATTGGAAGGATTATATACATACAAACAAAGCGAGATTTGATATATATATATATATATATATATATATATATATATATATATATATGTGTGTGTGTGTATGTGTGTGTGTGTGTGTGTGATTGAAATTAACTCTCCATTTTAAAATAATTTATTTATTAATTATAATTTTATAAGAAATGTGTATGAGAGGAAAGCATCTTGCATCAGTTTTTATTTAAAATTCGGTATGGACATCAGATTTTGATACCAAATTCTCGAGCTGCCCAGGAATCGCGTCAAATGATTTCGTCAGGAAATCTTATGATATGGAAGACGTTAATTCTTGTATTCGACCATCAAGTTGTTCTAGTCTTGGTTTGGTATAGTAAACTAGCTCCTTTAACCAACCCCAAATGAAAAAAAAAACGTCACAGGCTGCTTAGTCAGGAGTACTGGTTGGCCACTCATACATAAAATAAAGAATTATCTTTCACTCACCCTTTATGTGGTTGACCAAAATGCTAATTTGATTTAACCCAATTTTCTCCTCAATAATTGTGAATAATTTATCAACACTTTATTATATATATATATATATATATATATATATATTGATTGAATAAAAACAGATCACTTTAAGGTTCCATGTAATAAATTATTTCACCACAGCCCTTTTAAAGGGCTCTGGATCATCAGACTTTACTTCCAAAGGTTGAAATGAAAAATGAAAAGAAATTTACACATTTTTGACGGGCCGTATTAAGCATATCTAAAGTGAGGGGAGAGAGAAGACATGAGTGAGTTAGATGTACCATTTCAATTCTTTATCCCTAACCCTACTTGGTTTTGGCCAGACAACGCTTAACTTAACGTATGTTATCTTTAGAGATGGATGGGTAAGGGGTGAAGAGGAAAACGGGCATAAAAGGATAAAGATACAATAAAATAAAGAAAAGATTCCACTCATTTACTTGGACGCTGTTATTTCGCATTACTTTAAAGGGTATATTTGGGGGTTAAAGTTTGATATAAATCTAAATGTCTAAGAAATCTACGAAGAATTTAATTTGATATTTGTTGGAGTTTTGGGTATTTTCCATGAAATAGTCGACTGGAAAAAATTCATAGTAAGTACATTGAAAGAATAATTCATTTTACATCTAGTAATCTTTTTTATTTTACTAAACTTTTTTCTTGTTGATTATTAAGTTGACATCTATTCGTTTGAGTTCTGTTTATAAATTAAACTCGTGACTGTTTTTAGATACCTACATAAATTTCAAAGGTTATTCCAATTTAAATGATTTTATCATCAATAATGATTATTAAAGGGTAATAAATTTCAGTTTGAATTAAATTATCAATTTAAAATTTACGTCGGTATTATTTAGATTCACTTGAGACAAGGTTTCACTCAAATTCTTAGACGCTGTTATTTCGCATTACTTTAAAGGATATATTTGGGTGTTAAAGTTTGATATAAATCTAAATGTCTAAAAAATCCACGAAGAATTTAATTTGATGTTTGTTGGAGTTTTGGGTATTTTCTATGAAATAATCGATTGGAAAAAATTCATAGAAAGTACATTGAAAGAATAATTCATTTTACATCTAGTAATCTTTTTTATTTTCCTAAACTTTTTTCTTTTTAATTATGAAGTTGACATCTATGCGTTTGAGTTTTGTTCATAATTTAACTCGTGACTTTTTTTTACATACCTACATAATTTTCCAATTTAAATAATTTTATCATCAATAATGATTTTTAAAGGTAATATATTTCAATTTAAATTAAATTATCAATGTAAACTTTACCTCCGTATTATTTAAACTCACTTCCAATTAGAGAATATTAGACGAGAAATTTGGGTAGAACATTACTAACAGAAAATTAGGTCCTTCTTTTATAATACTCTATATATTCATACACATACACACCTCTACACATATCCGAACACCTATCTATAGCCACATACATATCCCTATATACCTATAAATCCATATATACACATACCCACACATCCACGCAAAACTATATGTATATACACATACATACATATGTACACCTGTAGAAAAACACATACACACATATATACATACATATCCACACATACACATATATACCTACCTATATGCACACATATATTATATATATATATATATATATATATATATATATATATATATATATATATATACACACACACATATATACACATATATACACACTCATACAACTACCCATACATGCACATCAATACATATATACACATACACGAACACACACATATACACACACACAGACACACACACACACACACACACACACACACACATATATATATATATATATATATATATATATATATATATATATATATATATACATATACACACAAACACCCACCCACACATGTATGCATTCAAAGAACATATCAACATCAATACGTCATTACATTATGAATTCACAAATTCCTATAATTATTCATATATATAGACATATATTTCCCGCCATCCCATATCTATGGCAAGACATATAAGTACCCACCTATTTTTACACATCCACACTCACATATACATAAAAAAACCTGCATGCCTTTCTTTCCATATAGAAACATATACATGTACATATTAAAAGACGTATCAGTGTTCAAGTAAAATGCCATAGCTATATACATACAGTCTTGTGTTCGCGTTTATGCGTGCATAGCAACATTTCCAAAAGCAAAAAAGAACAAAGGTCATTAAATCTTATTCTTCCAATATGGTTATTTCTCAATGTATTTTCTTAGGTTTAGGTTGTTCTTATGTCGGCATTTAAAAATTAGTTCATTGTGTCTATTTAGTAACAAATCTGGATCTTTATGTTTGATCATGAGGATTAGGGGATAAATGGGGTAAGGGATAAAGAATTGAAATGGTACATGTAACTCATAAGCTCTTTCTTAGTCATTGAAAAATTTAACCAATAAATATATCACATCTTATAACTATATTCTGATCTAACTATCAATCTAATTATATATATATATATATATATATATATATATATATATATATATATATATATATATATATGGTTCTCAATAATTAATTTTATAAATTTGTTGTCCATCTCGAGAAAAAGGAAACAATTTGTAGATATTTTAAAATGGGAAACTAATAATATGTATCCGTAATTATATTTGATACCCTAGATATTTCCTTTATTCAGTATTTCCTCCTTCTGCCTGAATAACTTTGGGAGAGACTTCGTTAATGAATGACTCGTATGAGGCACTGATAAAATTTTCTCTTCTATTCTTTTAAGACACTTCAAACTATCTGTCGTGGGCGTAGCAGAAATTTCCTTTTCTAAGATATTCCTGATGCTGTACTCAACCAAACACAGGTCTTTGGATTTCTGTTCACTTTGAAATATTTTGTAATATTCTTCGGAGAGTGTTTTGCCTTGTACATAGCTGAAATGAAAATTATTTTAGCCATCTCCACATTAATTCTTGAAGTGAAAAAATATTCTAGTTCCTTTAAATAAATGGTATAACATCTCAAATAATGATATTTATTTAAAATTAAATTATAATTAATGAGAATAAATATAAGATAAATATTGATCCCAACGTATACATACATAACCACACACCCCCACATGCGCGAGCACGGACTCACACACACACAGATTTGAGTTTATTCTGAAATCATTCAATTTGGCTCGTAAATCAAAGCAAAGTGCAGCTATGAAATCCCAGCCTCTGGCAGTTGTAAAGCAACATGAAACCTGACGAATGGAACAAAGTTATGTTTTCGGATTAATCTACTCTGCAACAATTCCTCATGCGTAAAAGAAAGATTAGAAGTTCTCCATGGAAGATATTTAGTGAAAGGTATACAATTCAGAATATGAATCATATAGCAAGCTAGTTGCCCAAAACCTGTGTAAATCTGGAAGCAACAAATGCTAGTTCTTGCGTCCAGAAACAAACGGCGCATGGTGTGACATATGTCGAAATACAACGGGATTCACTTGAACTGCATATAATCATTGATCAGTGCACAATGTTTACCCATGTTCGGTCTTCACACAACAGACCAAAGGTCGTTCAGAATTTTTTCAACAGGATCAAAGTGATAACACTAGAGCGCTGATAATGTTCCCAGTTCTAAAGCCTATTGGGAAATTACGGGAAATACATGTCATAAATATCATAAATTACTTTTTATTGTTTTCTCTTTAACTTTAACATAGTAAAATTAATAAGAGGTCTTAAACATTTGTTAAATAATATAATTTCGAGTGGTTATTTATTATCATTTCAAATTACATTGAAACTCTCATCCTCGCTTTCGTTTTAAACCGTCGATTCTCTATAGGGTTTACGTTAGTCATTTTCAACCTATAGAGAAACAGAGAGACAGTTAAAATTTATAGGAGTTATAATTAGGAAATACATTTTAGAGAATTTGATCCTGTCAGGAAATGTTCAATGCACGAAGGATAGATGGAAAATGCTACTAATCGCTTCAAGAACATTTGTATAATTGGATGGCTGATTAATAAGTGAGAAGTAGAGTTAAAAATAAAGAAAAAAAAAACACACAGACAAGAGCTACAAATGCTATCGAGATGTGGAGAGTCATGAGGGACAACGTCCTGAAGAGACATGTAATATAAAAAAAAATAATGTATTGAATTTTAGCTTTTTAAACAAAGATTCACATCACGTTCCGAGATATTTCAAGCGGATATAGGCTACATCACCGCATGAAGACCAAAGTCAATTTCCGAGTCTTGCTTGCTAAATCATAACATATTTCCACTTCTGTTACAAATTTTAAAAAAATGTCATATTTGTAGTGTGAATTCTGTGTACAGTAATCATTAACAGAAGAGATAATATCGAAATATTATTTCATGCGTATTGCAGAAAAATCAATTGCATTTTATTATCGTACAGCCTATAATAGAACTGCACTTCTTTCTGCCATAATGTCATTTTTAAACAAAAAAACAACCTCAATTTTTAAACTTTTGAGCCAAACAAGGCAATAAAGTCGCTATGATAAAAGGTGTTTACTGAGTGTAAAACACGTTGGGAAAAAAGAAATAATAAATTATTAAAGAACAATAAAATAACATAAATTAATGAGACAGAAGAAAAAGATTAACATTGCATTTAAATTTTCAAAGACTAAAGGTGACTGGAAAACAAGCTAGGAGTACGATAAAAGAAGCTGTTAACATATAACTTTATTGTATTATTATATTTTATAACGTTTATATCTAGCCATTTCAAATCGTGAATTGATGAGAGATAGCTGCCAGTCTACAACTACGCTTAAATACGTATAATCTAGAAACCAAAGCGTAAAAACTCATGAGAATTTTTACCATAAAAATATTTAGAGAAAAGATCAGAAAATCTGTTACCGCAACTGAAAAATGACCATTTTTGCTTTAATCGTTCTGGGTTCGGAACAGATATGTCGTTTTAAATATAATGTCATACCAGCGTATATATTCGACTAATTTTTATATCCTCATAATAACACAATATTAGGGTGAGAAAAATAACGTTAAAACTGTCCACACAATTGCTTTTCTGACGAGTTTTATATTTATTTCACTGCAGTAGGTATCATATCATGACTGGCTATATTGGAAAATTTCATTTAAGTTCAATATTTGCCAACACCCGAATGCAATAACGTTGACTAGTTGAATATTAAATACCCTATTTGGGAATTTCGTTTTTATATTTATTCTATAATTTCATATTTTCAGGAAATATTTTCGTTTAGTTTAGACCTTGAACGTATGAACATCCAATTCCGAGAAATTCAGGATCACGTGGAGCGTTATCAATAAAATGGATATTCTTTTCTATACTTTAGCAAAGAACATCTACATGTTTTCAGTGGGAAGGAAATAATGTTTAGCATATTCGGGTTTCTTTATGTCTCCTATTTCCTTGGATATATTTTGTTATTTTATTTTTTCACCAGCAAGTAAAGCTTATTGTCATACACGATACGTGTAGCTTTATTACTAGTTACTTCTACAGGAACAAATAATATATCAAAACAGAAAACATGTGGAGCCAGACATTAGGATACAAATCTAATGAATGAACACTTCATTTATCAATATAAAACTCGTTCTTATCCATTGGCTATGAGACGTAAAATGCTTAATGGTACACGCTTTTTATGTACATATTGCTTAATACTATTTTCAATAACATTATTTGCATATGGAACAATGTCCTCATTCTTGATGTTATCAAAGCGTTTCAACCATCATCACGCGGATGTACAGGGTGTTGCAAAAATCGCATGACAATTTGTAGAAAACATCCACTTGTGAAGCAGCAACCGGGGAAATTTTGCCTGACACCATCTTCCATATTTCGACCAATAATATTTCTTAACAAGAAATAGACATATACAGAAACACGACTTCATTTGGTAAATAAAAGTAAAAATTTACAAGATTATCAATGGTAATACAACTTTTTTTACACCCTGCTTATTCGAGTAGTCTATAGAAAAAATCCAAAGAGAAACTTTTGTTTTATCTACGGCCCGAGATAATTCTCGTTCCACTCACCACACCTACGGATATCTCGTCTTGTTTTTATTTTAGTACGACACCTGATTTGTTCGCCATGTTTTTAGTGATTTCATTTACACGCTGCACACTTCAGTGATTAAACTGACAATAAACAGGGTACCAACTTACGGCTATTTTCCCGTGGGACAATTCTATGTGAGGGACGTGGAACCTTGATCATATCCTCCATGATGATGAATGTCGATACTGCTTGTCATCCTTGAATGTATTTACAGAAGCTTCTATTTCTGTATAGATGTTGTGACTGTTTATTATATATATTTATATAAATACATGCATCTTTCATAGAAAACAGCAGACAAGGAATATTTAATTAATTATTTATTGTGTTTTTCTAACATTTTCGGTTTTTCAGGGGTTAAAAAGTATAGCCATTATCAATTGTGTTTTGGATGGTGAAATTCTGTTTGGCTGCTACATAGTAACATGTGGGGTTCGAGCTAAATAGTGTAAGATTGATAGTGGGAGAATAAAGTTTAATAGGCAGAGCCTCCTTAATGGCGAGCTGGGTACGATATGTAACCTGAAAAGGAATCTTGTTTTATCAAATAGAATTTTCGTTAAAGATCATTGGAATTTATTAACTGTTTATTAATATCACTCTGCTGCGAAAGGTGACATGTAAGGCGTCTACTCAGGGACGTATTGGTATACCACATATGTTTACCATGTTTGCCGTAGACTCTGAATATGGAATCCAGTGAAGTCCGTAATCTGTTCAATATCAGAGGTCGGCTTTGAAATAAGCGGCTGGAGTGAACTTTTTAAGTCTTCGATATTAGGAACTCAGTGAGGATAATTTGGGAGAAAAAACAAAATCGCTGCATTTATACACGTTGGATTGAATATTTTGAGCTTTCTGATTGGTTAACCCTTGTATTGGTGAACTATAAAATGAGTCTCACTAGTACTTACAGGGTACCCAAAAAACTGCAACACAATATATGTCGTTGGTTTTGACAAGTAACACAATATTTTGTAGATCAAGGTTTTGTATAAAGTTGAGAATTTCTAATCAATGGCGCGTTTTGCGGAATAAATGCTTTACCTATATTCTTATTGACGTCATTATTTCAAATAAGAGAAGATAGAAAAACTGTTAGGTTTGTGTTTTGAGGATACCAAAGGTACTGTATGGCTCAGTGCTTGATTGTTTTATCTATATCTGTTTGTATACACATATATACGTCTATATATATATATATATATATATATATATATATATATATTTTTTATATATACAAGCAGACACAAACATATGTACAGACATGCACGCACACTGTATAATCATGCATACATACATGTTCATGTAGGCATTTAACCATATAAAAATCCAACCCAGGCATATCTATGTGTTGCAATTTATTTTGTTTTTTGTACATGTACATCTATATATTTCATCGATACACACAGACACACACATACACTCACATACACATATACACTTTATATATATATATATATATATATATATATATATATATATATATATATATATATATACCCTGACGATCCGTTTAGGTGAAAACTTGGTAGGTATGTTCTATCTAGTTTTAACTAGGTCTACTCTACTTACTGCATCGAGCACTTTATTTAGTTATTTTGACTTCTCGATTCAGAGTTTTTTTTTCTTTGGACCTTGGGCTTGCATACTAGATGATTATTTTTGGCTAACGTACATGTTCTTGGTTCTTTCTTTTTTTATACCTTTTTTTTCCCTTTGGTATTGGTTTGATTATTTGCAAATCCAAACCCTGAAGGTATTCCGAACGAGTATAATTTCTTATACTTATAAGATTACTACTTAATATATATATATATATATATATATATATATATATATATATATATATATATGTGTGTGTGTGTGTGTGTGTGTGTGTGTGTGTGTGTGTGTGTGTGAGAGTGTGACTGTGTGTATATGAATTATTATGTAGTCAATGTGTAAAAATTTGATTAAAATCCTTACGGAAATGAAGTTTTCTTTGGATATATGACATGTATGTATTCCACATAATTTAAGTTCAATTTTACACAACTGAAGTATGTCAATTGTATTTTCTTAAACATTAATCTTCTGTCATTTACTGTATTATTAAAATGTTCTGTCATTATTGAAATTTCGGTTTTTGAAATGGTAGCGTATTATCACGATTAAATCTACTGAAAAATTAACATAAATTAACTTTCGTGACATTTTATGTTCTGAATTATTTAATTTAATTATAATGTTATAATATTAGACTTTTAGTAAGAAAATTAAAATACTTTTGCACAAAAGATATGGATGTAATTTATTAGTCATTATGAAAATTCACTATTATTTTATGACAGTTTTTCCATTTAGTGAGACATTTCTTGGAAAACAACTGAACGTAAAATACTTCAAAAATGCTCACAAATCTGCATTATATTAAGAAATTATGGGATGAAATCCTGATAAAAATAATGCACAAAACTATACCGAAAACAAATATAACTTCTTTACTAATGGTGATAAATCGATGAATCGCTATTTTGAAGCTAAAATACCGTATTGTCTTGTGTATAATACGAGAAATATTGTACAAAATTTAAAGGAAATTGTCATATGCACAAGTCTTCAATTTTTTTACTCAGCATAAATAACTTCTTATTTCAAAAACTTATATACACTTAGCACAATATATAATAAAATATAAATTAGGCAGTTGTTGATAACAATTGTTTATAAAAGGTATTTGATATGTCGGCAATGTATGTTCTTTGGGAATCAGGTGTAATTGAACCTCTTTTATCTCAAAGACAGGAAATTCATTGAAATTGATTTAAAAATTAATAACTTGAATACAAAAGATCTGTCATATTTTGAGAACATTATTATTATAACAAAGCAGATATCCTGGAAAATTCAAAGAGTTTTGAAACAGAAATAGGAGAACGTACATTAGCTAAACATCCGGTTCATTTCTATTCATTCATATAATGAAAAATTAAATATTTTACAGAAATATATGTACTATTATTAAAATCTTATTGCGTGATATGTTACAACTTTTCGAAATAAATGACATATCAATATTTCTTTTTAGCCAACAAAATAATAATATTCAATTGTCTTTTGCATTCTCTCCCTGCACAAAATTAAAACATGTACATATATATATATATATATATATATATATATATATATATATATATATATATATATATATATATATATATTGAACAATAAAAATACATTAAAAAATTTAAAAAAATAAAATCTTCAGACACACTGGGTTGTAGATTAATATTCTTTCGTTTTTTTATTATTATTTCATTTAGATTCCTCGACTAGTTTTGGCCAAAATGGCCATCATCGGGAGAAGAAATATTTCTGCTTGCTGATAGCAGTAAACTACAGAAATGACTGTCTTGATGGAGAAAATGAACTTTTGTCTGTAGTTTTCATTTGTTTTTTGATTTTTTTTATCTTTTTAACATGAATCTTTTAACATTCCTTGTGTTGGTCAAACAGCCTCTTTTAAGTTGTTATTTGAGATTAGAGTTGGATGGATCTATGCTTCTCTGAATTCCCTTGGTCAGTTTGACAGTTTTATTGGTCCTGGAGACGGGATGTGTCTTTGTTTAGTGTTTGTGTGTGTGTTATTTGGTTCTTAGGGAGTGAGTGTGTATGATATGTGTAAGCGTGTATATTGTTGTGGGTGTGTGTTATCATTTGGCTCATTAGGGAGTGAGTGAGTATGATGTGTGTATATTCGTGTGGGTGTGTGTATAAGTGTGAGGCCTCAACACCTACGTAAGCATGCCTGTCTTGTGTGGGTGAGAAATGTGGGTAGGTTTTGATTTGTTGAGTTATATATTACTACTATCTATATTGTTAAATTTATGGTTTAGCCCGGCTGGATATTGTGTTTTTAGACGTTGTATCTATTTATTTTCATGGAACTCTAAAATCTTTCTAATGTTATCTGCTCTGAACTTTTCTATTCTCTCAATTATAGTGAATTTGGCATGGGTTTTGAAATCGTGTTTTTCCAGGCGGAAATGTTGTTCTACAGGTAATCATTTTTCATGGGGAATCTACGTAATTCGATTGCGATAATTATTAATTCTGTAGTGAAAGGGCCATTCAGATTTTCCTACATATTGTTTCTGGCATAGTGTGCATTCTAGGAGGTAAATTATGTTATGACTTCTACAGTTAGAATCGTGGTAGATTTTGAAAGTAGATTTAGTGATTGAGCTAGTGAATGCATTCGTGTGTTTAATATAGTTGCAACATAACTTCTTTTGTTGTTACATGGTTGGGAAATTCCTGTTGTTTTTGTTCTTAGTTTATTACTGATTACTTTGTCCCCTGAAATGTGGTTACTACCTATGATTTCTTTTAGGTTCTTAGGTCTACGATATGCAAGAAGGCCGGGTTCCTTAAACAATTTTTTTTAGGTCTGGTTTGATATGTAGTATTTCCCAGCGATGTTTGATTATTTGGGATAGTGGAGGCAGAGTGGGGTTGAAAGTGGTTACTTGAGGAATGCGGCTCGATTTATTTTTAATCTTGTACATTAGGGTGTCTTCTCTAGGTGTGGAAATTGCTTTATTTATTTGTTCCCTGATTAGGTGTTGTTTATAACCACGTGTTGTGAATTGATGCTCCAGATTTTCAATGTGTTTATTTAATTCTTCATTGTTGGAACATATCCTTCTGAATCTAAGTGCTTGTAAATAGGGACGGTTCTCTTTGAGGTGTTTAGGTTGGGAAGACTTAAAGTGTAGATAATTGTGGGTGTCGGTGATTTTAGTGTGTAGTGTCGTTTGTAGGTTCCTGTTTACATCTATGTAAATACGGGTGTCTAAAAATGTTACTGGTGTTGTGGATTTTTCATAGTCAAACTTAATTGAGTCGTGCACTCTATTTAGGGTCATAAGGAATTGGTTAATTTTGTCATCAGTACCCTTGTATACAAAGAATATATCAACGATATATCTGGCATAGAATATGCAGTCGCTACCAATGATTGGATAGATATGGGTCTCCTCAAATTTTGCCATGAATATTGTAGCATATGACGGAGCTGCAATGGTGCCCATGGCACAACCTCTTATTTGAAGGTAGTGTGCTCCATTGAAGTTGAAAGTATTCAATGTAAGGACACGCTCCATGAGTTTTATGATAACTTCTCTGGGGGGTTAGGGTTTTCTTCTTTTAGTAAGTGCTTCCTGAAGGGCGGTTAGCCCTTCGATATGGCTAATGTTTGAGTAGAGTGACCTAACTAGAATTGCATTCTCTGGAACTGTTTGTATGTGATTAATTTTGTTCAGTAGATATGTTGTGTCTGTGATGTAGGATTTTACATCCTTAGCTAGCGGTTGTATGTATTGGTCTATGTATTTGGAAATTTTTGTCGTGTGGCTGTTGAACGATGAAATAACCGGCCTTCTTGGGTTGTTGCTTTTGTGTATTTTAGGAAGGAGATAGAAACGAGCAGGTGTAATGTTTGTGGGTGTAAGTGTCATGCATGTTTCCCTGTCGATTAGATTGTTGTGAAGCATTATGTTTAGTGAGCTAGTTAATTTTTTTTTGGTATTCGGGAAGGGGATCTGTAGGTATGCTTTTATGTTTCTTTGTCGGCTAGCTGTTTGTTGGCCTCTTTAATGTATTCTTCAATTTTCCAGATCACTGTCGCACCCGCTTTGTCAGCCTGTGTTATGATTAGGTCATCTCTATGTGTCAGCGTGTCGAGGGCTATACGTTCCCCTTCAGTAATATTGTCACGTGGCAGCTTACATGCTATTGTTTTCTTTATGTCATTTGCTACGGCTAGTTCAAATGTCTGTATAATAATGTCTGTGCTTTGTGGGGTGTAGTTAGTTATCCTTCTCTTTTAATGTATCAAGTGTGGAAAGTGTGTGATCATTTTCCCCGTAGTGGGCTTTTAACCGTATTCTTCTGAAGAAGGATTTCAGGTCATTTGCCAAGGTGTCTTTATCGAACCTTGAACCTTGGAGGACTAGGGCAAAAGCTTAGTCCATTATTTAATACCCTGAATGTATTTAGTGAAAATTTATTGCTACTTAGATTTATAACTAGACCGTATAGGTCAAGTTTGAATTTACAAGCATGGCTAATTTCTTTCGTAAAAGCTCGAAAGCTTGCATCATGTCTCCTATTAGGGATGCTATACACGCATCCAGGTGTCCTGCTTGGGGGCTTATTCCATTTTTTTAAGGTTAAGTGTGTTTGCTGTTGATTGTGTACTAGGGGCTAATCTAGGTGGTCTGGGATGTCTAGTGGGGTTATGCGTTCTGTAGAAGGGCTGCTGTGTTTTGTTTTGTGTATGTTTGTACGGCACCCTAAGGATGTCCGCGTAAGTTAGTGGTTTGTTTTGTGTGAGTGTTTGTTTTGTGGTTCTAGCTATCATCGATGGTGGCGGTGTTGTTATTTTTGGTTGTGGTGTTGGTGGTTGTCTGTTGGTGTATTTATTTGGTCTGTTTTGTGTTTGCATTGGTTGTGTGGTGGTCAGTGTAGTGGCGGTGTTTTGTTGTATTCTTTTGTGGTATGGTCGTTCATTTTTTTAGAGTTTGGCTTCATTTCTCTTTTGTTCCTCTGTCTGGAGAAAATATTCCATTTTAATTTTCTTTGTTTTTCAGTTTTCGTTTTTTGTATTTCCCTCACTGTTTGGTCTGTGTGAGCTGTTATGACATTGTTTTATGTTGGTATATTCTTCCGTGAATATATATATATATATATATATATATATATATATATATAAATACTATATATGTGTTATATTTATGGGATAAATTGCTCAATATCAGAGATACAACATATGTAAATATATATAGTGCTCAATATATAAATATATAAAGTGCTCAAAATCAGTCATAGCGTATATATATATATATATATATATATATATATATATATATATATATATAATTTCTATATATATTATTCATTTATTATATATGCGTGGTACTTATTGGAAAGCTCTCAATTTCAGTGATAGAACTAACATACTAAGTTGTATTGATGTGAGTTTGGACCCCTGGCTTTCAAGACCTTGATATATATATATATATATATATATATATATATATATATATATATATATATATATATTATTATTGTGTATTATTATTATACCTTTTTTTTATAGATAGGTTTATTCAAATAAAACTGATCATTTAATCATTTTTTTAATAATGAAATTAATTTCCAATACATGAGCAATCAGGATTCTACGAAAATTTCACTAAGTAACTATTTAATAAATATGACAAGATTTGTTAAGCAATAATTTGCAGCCTCGTTCTGATTCATTTGCATTCAATGATCAATTGCATATTAAACATCTGCAGGTTATAATTCATTAAAC
>CAHIKZ030000226.1:532500-537500 GCA_903632075.3 Acanthosepion pharaonis
ATATATATGGACTAATGGAAAGGTATTACAATGTTACCCGGTTAAATTAATTTATTATCGGGTTTTTGATATGTGTTAATTATTTCCTTACATGTATATCATATTACTTTGTATACAATACATTGAGTTCTCTTCACGGATCTATCTTTTTAATATTTTATATTAAAAAATCCTACACGTTTTATCATGTTAATACAGCCAAAAATATATCTCAGCTAGAAGTTATAAAAGTTATTAAAACTTCTCTCTCTTCATATATATATATATATATATATATATATATGAAGAAATATAGTCTTAAGGTGTGCTATATTTATGGGATGAAGTGCTCGATATCAGAGATAGAGCGTGTGTAAATATAAAAGTGAACATAGAAGTCAACACTTAGAGGTGACAGTCTGTTTCATGCTATATGCAATCGTCAGGCCACGTGTCCCTGACTGTCGCCTCTAAGTGTTGACTTCTATGTTCACTTTATATATATATATATATATATATATATATATATATATATATATATATATATATTTTTTTTTTTTAAGCGTTTCACTCCAGGCAAGGCAGGAAGCCACTGGCACGCAAGGGGTTCCCCATAGAATCGGAGCGAGAGCAAATAGGAGTGATAGAGGAAAGGATGAAGAGAGGGATAGGGGATAGGTCAAGGCATCTGGAGACGTCGATTGCCATTACATTTGAATAGTTGGAGATTATAGCTATTAGGGGGAAACAGGAAAAGTGGAGGATTTCCACAGACGTGAGGTGCGAGATATAAAGTAGAAGAAACAACTACATTTAACATTTTCGATAGTGAAAGGGTATGAGCGAGATGCCAGCCTAGTAGAACGCTTAAATTCATGGAGTCTAGGAACCAGCGAAAGCAGCTCATCTAAACAGTTACCTTGAAAGTATTTGTAAAAAAATGACAGAAAGAAGCAACGACACGTCTGTGAGAGATCGAATACAGATGAGATGCCAAATTAGAGCCAATTAATTTGTATATCTGTCGCTGGATCTTATCAAGAACCTTCAGACAAACAGAAGCGGCACTGGACCATATATGGAAGCAATACTCCAAGCAAGGGTGAATGGTTGATTTGTAGATTTGAATGATCGACCTGGCGAGAAAAATTTCTTGACGCAGCACAGGGAGCTAACTTTCCTTGCGGTGAAAGAAGCTATTGACTCAATGTATTTGTTCCATCTCAGGTTAGCAGTCAATGTGAGGCCGAATAGTCGCAAAGAGGAACTCTCGAGAAGTTGAACGTCAGACATTCTAATGGGGGTGGGTAGGGATGGTTCTCTGTGATGAGTAATGGAGAGCAGTTTTGTTTTTGAGGCGTTAAATTTAACCAGCCAATTCCTGCCTCAGTTCCCAAACGATTAGAGATCCTTTTCGAGACGAACGGCACTAGATTTGTGTTTGAGGTAGGAGTAAATTCTAGTGTCGTCCGCGTAAATGCCTACTTGGGAATCTGTGACGTCAGGAAGATCGTTGATGAAGATAAAGAACAGAGTAGGGCCTAGGATGGAGCCTTGAAGAACACCTGCTTTCGTCGGATAGGAACTGGAGGAGAATCCGTTGAGAACGACCTTCTATACACAGTTTGACAGGAATGATTGTATTGTCAAAGAATCGACATGAAATTCCATAACCTTGAAGCTTGCGAAGAAGGACGGCAGGCCAAACCCTATCAAACGCTTTGGAAATATCTAGAGCCACGGCAAGAGCTTCTCCATTATTATGAAGGGCTTCGTAAATAAGTTCAGTGATGGAGAAAGCGCATTAGCTGTAGACCGGGCGAAGCGGAAACCATATTGCTTGTCGGAAAGCAGATCATGTGATGTAAGGTGCTTAACCACTTCTGCATTGATTAAAGCTTCGAAGATTTTGCCGAAGATGGGTAAGAGACAGATAGGTAATTAGATGGGCCAGAAGGGTCACCAGAGTTCTTAAAGATAGGAACATTGGATGAGGACTTACAACAGACGGGAAAACAAAATTCATTGAGGCAGTAGTTATATAATTTGGAGAGAGCAGGGGCCAGTTCAGGTGCACATTTCTTCAGGACAATGTGTGGGATCCCATCTCCACCACTAGCCTTGTGGGGTGTCAAAATTAGAGATAATGCACAATACCGATGACGGGGTAATGTGCAGCTCTCTCAATAGAGCGTCAGTCCTAAAGGGAAATCGGGTGTGGATACATCGGAAGAGTCGAGCGTTGAATCGAATGAGAATTTCCGAATTTGTCGGCAGTAGAGGTCAGGAACTCTAACTGGTTGAAAAAAGGAGGTATAGAGCGTTTGCTATTCTTAAGTACGCTCTTGCCGAGACGCCAATAATGCTTGGAGCCTAATTTGAGAGATTTAATACGTTCTTTCATTCGAGCAGCAAATAGTAACATTGCTTCATTGAGCCCAGGCTTACACTCGTTACGGGCAGAAACAAAGAGACGTCTATTGCAGTCGGGCTTGTCACGTCGATATAATTGGAAGTTGTTCCTATGGGTAATGGCAGCTGAGCAAGCAGCGGAGAACCAAGGGATGGAGCGGGATTTGACCATATATTTCCTTGACGGGATGAAAGATTCGATTCCAGCTTTAACGCAGGAGGAGACTTCGGAAGCACATTCTTGAACGGGGAGCGTAAAGAGAACATCCCAGGAGATATCGCGAAGGAAATACCGTCCCAGTCTGCTCCTTGATAGCAGAACGAGGTTCTAGTGGTAGGAGGTTCTTTGCCAGGGGTGGAGTTGAAGGAGATGTTGATAGACACTACAGCATGATAAGAATTGCTAAGAGAGCATAGCTGCGTGGCGCTACATGACTCTGGGATGGAGGTAAAACATAGATCAAGAAGAGAAGCCTTACCGTACCAGATGTAGGAGAAACGTGTGGGAAAGTCGATTATCGGCGTGAAGGATTGAGATATTGAAAAATTATTGGGTTGAATGCCTGCAGTGTCAGTAGTAGAATTTTTAAGCCACTTGGTATGATGGGCGTTAAAATCGCCAAACACGAATATGTGAGCAAACGGATGGAGAGAGAAAGCCTTGTAAATGCTGTCAGAAATGCATTCAATTATACCACAGACTTGTGAGGATGGTGAGCGATAAAGGAAAAGAGGTAGCTTACAGCATTAAGAAGGGGTAGCCGGAGAAAGTACGAAAGGTCTGGAGATTTAAGAGACAACACTCTAGCCAGCGGGAGATGGTCATTGACGTAAACTCCAAGGCCATGCATGTGGGTTTGAGAGTCTTTTCTAAGGAGGGGAATGTAGCCGGGGATCGAGAGGCCAGAGGCGGGGATAGACGAATCATGGTTGGTATCACACAAAGCCAGAATATCCTGGCAGTTTGCAATGAGGAAAGATTCCACACTGCAGACATTGGTTCTAATGCCACGGATGTTGGAAAATGAAATGTGAAAGGGTGATTTTTTTAAGGCCTGGTTTAAGTTTTCTTTTCTGATCGTCGTTAGTTATTATGTGAAATTGTGGTTGTAAAAATGAGAAGGCCTGAAGTAAAAGAAGCAGACGGTTATCGCATGCCATGGCACTACAGACATCCCGGTATAATGCAACTGTTGATCAGAGCGGCCTCTCAAGACGCTACGCAAGAGTTAGGGCTCCTAACTACCAGTCGGAAACAGCAACCAGAAAACTGTCAACCGTGTATCCTCAGAATGAAGAGATAATTCCTCATAGAGCACACATCACGGGAGAATCACGGCAGCATTAGTAGAGAGACCAGAGAGAAACAGAGGGAGAGTTCCGGGAACCTCTTCTAAAGAAGAAAAAATGTGTAAGCTTATACTCTTGTCCAAGAGAAGGTGGAGGAGTATTGACCGGACGGTAGGAAAGCTTACATACTCCTTTTTTTTTAAGCATTACGCCCCGAGCAAGGCGTGAAGCCACTAGGATTTGGAGCGAGAGCAGATAGTAGTGATAGAAGAAAGGATGAGGAGAATGATAGTGGGGAGATCCAGGTAACTGGAGGTGTCGATTGACATTATATTTGAATAGTTGGAGATTATAGCTTTCAGGAAAAGAGTAATTGGGAAGGGTATTCCACAGGCGAGAGGTGCGACGTATGAAGCTATTGGAGTAGAAGAGACGGCTACATTTAAAAATTTCTATAGTGTAAGGGTGGGAGCGGGATGCCAGCCTCGTAGGGCGCTTGAATTCATGGAGTCTGGGAACCAGTGAAAGTAGCTCATCGGAGCAATTACCATGAAAGTTTGTAGAAAAGACAGAGAGAGGCGACGGCGCGTCTGTGAGAGAGTGACTGCAGACGAGACGCCAGATCAGGGCCAATTACATTACATATCCGTCTCTGGATCTTGTCTAGAACTCCGAGGTAAGCAGAAGGTGCCCCAGACCATATATGGCAACAATACTCTATGCAAGGGCGAATGGTTGTTTTGTATATTTGAAGTATCGATTCCGGGGAGAAAAATTTCCTGGCGCGGCACAGAGAGCCAACTTTCCTCGCGGTGGAAGAAGCAATTGACTCAATGTATTTGTTCCATCTCAGGTCAGCAGTCAACGTGAGACCGAGAAGACGCAGGGAGTTGCTCTCAGGAAGTTGACATTTTAAGGGGGGGGGGGCAGGGAAGGACCTCTATGGTGGTTAATGGAGAGTAGTTTAGTTTTTGAGACGTTAAAGTTGACCAGCCAATTCTTGCCCTGTTAACAACTGATTGGAGGTCCATTTCAAGACTCACGGCCAGGTTAGTTTTGTCGCCGACACTAACACAAACGACAACAACTAAAACAACAACAAAAAAGGAAGAGAAAAAAAGTAACAATTTCAGTAAAGCGATTTCTACATACAAATGGCAGCAAGACTGGGATGATATTTGTATTATTCCCTTCCATTACATTAACTTTTACCTTATTATAAGTCCCACTGCCCTCTCCCCAAAACAAGTTTGGTTATACAGCATTGTGGATATGGCATATGATTATTCTTACACATGGCAGTTAATAATCATATTCGC
>CAHIKZ030000226.1:542500-565000 GCA_903632075.3 Acanthosepion pharaonis
CGGTGTTTACAATTTACTGTCAGTTCATATCTTTGATTTTAAGAGATCAGCCTTGTTTTTTAAATCTAATAATTTCAAATTTTCATTAAGGCATAGGTAACATGGGGTATATAGGGAGTTACATGTACGAGCTTTCGTAACCAAACTCCATTTAATCGTAGGTGTTTTGTTCTTATCTTTTAGATTCCAAAAATACTTGGATAATGAAGTCATGTACCTATATTCACTGTGATTAAAGGATTGCATATGCCCCCTGCCAGCGTTCCTTGAATGTTTTCATAGTAGAACCAATGTAAAACTTCTTTATATTTGGATTTTCAATTGTTGAAATAGTACCAAGATAGACTACAGAAGTAATCCCACAGTTATTTTGTAGTGGACAATTATTCGGATTCCTACAATTACATAAGTTGTTATTTGTATTCTTATAATTAGTATTGCAGTTAGTAACCTGTTGATTAGTCAAGCCTTTTGAATTCCTATACTTGTTAAAGACTATGTTGTTATGTTTTTTAATTATCTGCTCTAGGTTATCAGCACAACTATAGCTTAATTTAAGGGTATTAGGATTAAATATTTTACTAAGTGGGTTAGTTTCAGGGTTGGGGAAATGTTTTTTGATTAGGTTAATAAATATACGCCCTAACTTAGTTTTGACCATAACATTGAAAGGGGAGTGAGACAAATAACCTTTCTAGATCTTCTTTTTCCTATTATGGTTGCAATTAACAGGGTTTTTATATTGAATAGTGGTATTTTTGTATCCACTATTTTTTTAGTGCAGAATTATAAAAATCACTATGTTTATTGAAAACCTCCTTATTATAAGAGTTAGCGCTAATTCTAAATTCAATGGAAGTGGGTATATGTTTGATAACCGAAGGGGATGGTTGGAATTAGGATGCACGTATAATGGGTTGGAATTAACTTTCACATATGGTTGGAAAATATTGTTAGCAAGATCTAGGGTGACATCTAGAAAATCTACTTGTCTAACATTAGTAGTAACTATTGTCCCAAGACCTAAATCCTTAAATACCCTATAGATCATTTTCCTAATACGGTCTACCTTAATTTTAGTTGAGTTTTTAACAACTAATAATCCATCATCTCTATATAATCCTACACTATCTGAATCTAGACAATCGAAGGCACTTAAATTATAAAGAAATAATCCAACCAAGTCCGAAGCTTTCAGCAGAATCTAAGGAACCCATGGAAATGTCAAAATTGTTGTTGGAAGACTTTTTGGTCCACTGTTCATCCTTGTAAATTAGAACAGAATTTCGACACTTCATGATGATATCAATTTCACTCTCAGAAATAGTAGAATATTCGGGGGCGAAGTCCAGTGCCAAGGTGAAAAGATCCTTAGATATAGATGGATAATAGTCGATAATATCGAACTGTATGAATGAACATTTTCCCTTATATCGTATGTTGTTAAACCAGTTGATGACCTCAGTTGTGTTAATCCACTGGAGCAGTCCAAGGGTTTTTTTAATGGAGTGGTTGATTCTTTCTAAGATGGTCTTGCTAATCCTACCGATTTCTGGTCTTGTAGGATTTATAAGTCTAGTGGATGGCTTAGTTTTGAATTCGGATGGAGAAATATAGTTTTAAGATGTGCTATATTTATGGGATAAAGTGCTTAATATCAGAGATAGAGTGTGAGTAATTATAAAAGTGAACATACAAATCAACACTTAGAGGCGACAGTCTGTTTCATGCTAGATGCAATCGTCAGAGCACTTGTGGCCTGACGATTGCATCTAGCATGAAACAGACTGTCACCCTCTAAGTGTTGCCTTCTAAGTCCACATTCACATATATATATATATATATATATATATATATATATATATATATATATATATATATGTATATATATATTGACTAATATTTCATATATATATATATATATATATATATATATATATATATATATATATATATATAATGACTGTCGATATGTTGACAGATTATTTTTATTCTATCAGAATAATATATATATTTTGAAAATTACTGTCTTAGTAATTAAAAAAATATACGGATTATAGACATTTTCTTTTCACATAAAATGAATTCATCGAACTAGAATTGATTACGAAATCAGATCTCCGATTTTTTATTCTGGCCCACTATATATTGCACTAAACGCACATCCTGTAGATAATGAGATCTTTGTTTACTCATAGATAGACAAAAACACTAATTTTTCAGAATGGAGATAAAAGCATCCCTAATTTTGGCTTGAAAAATAGGAGCGCCAATATTCGCATCTCATTGGTCCAAGACTTAAACAATGCCAGGCACAATGCCTGTCGAAGATTGTCGATTTCCAGCCGCGGTATTATGAATAAAATATAGGTTCTCAAATCTGATTAGTGCATGATTTATGGCATAGCTGTCCGGGAGCAATTAAATTCGAGTTGGGACACACCAGCAGTGAAATCTCCAAGCAAGAGATCCGACCAAACATTATTCTCTCAGTCAGTATCGTGTTGTTTCTAGACTGTGTCCGTCGGTTTTGAGAACTGGGTTGTTACATTCGAGTAATAAAGGGAAATAAAATTGATGTCATTCTTTCGTTTTATATTACTGAACTTACGTTAAGCGCAAGAGACTAAAGAAACGTGCCGGGATAAAGAAATAGTATTGCACTGGTGTTTATTTGACATCTCTACTTCATTGTGATATGATCAATGGCAAGAGATTTTATCTTGTCTTAAAAAGGCACTGATCTCTCCTGCTTCATTCTACGGAGCATCAGAGATCAATATTAAGCTAATATATGTCTGGTGTCTACGTTTTTGAAGACTAAATATTATACATCAACATAGATTATTCCGTGATTGTTGACATGCACATAATCACTCCTGCTGAAGACCAGAGCATGTTATCTGCTCTGTATATATATATATATATATATATATATATATATATATATATTGATGGAGAAAATGAACTTTTGTCTGTAGTTTTCATTTGTTTTTTTTTATTGTTTTATCTTTTTAACATGAATCATTTAACATTCCTTGTGTTGGTCAAACAGTCTCTTCTAAGTTGTTATTTGAGATAAGAGCTGGAGGGATCCATGCTGCTCTGAATTCCCCTGGTCATTTTGAGAGTTTGGTCCTGGAGAGGGAATATGTATCTCTGTTAAGTGTTTGTGTGTGTGTTATTTGGTTCTTATGGAATGAGTGATTATGATATGTGTAAGCGTGTATATTGCTGTGGGAGTGTGTTATCATTTGGCTCATTAGGGAGTGAGTGAGTATGATGTGTGTAAGTATGTATGTTCGTCTGGGTGTGTGTATAAGTGTGAGGCATAAACACCTTCGTAAGCATGCTTGTCTTGTGTGGTTGAGACACGTGGGTAGGTTTTGATTTGTAGTGTTATATATTAGTACTATCTATATTGTTAAATTATATATATATATATATATATATATATATATATATATATATATATATATATATTTCTAGAATCGTTCTTTGTATAAGTGCTGACAGGAAATTGCTAAACATAGTTCGAAAATGTGAATCCGTATTCTTTCAATGATGGTTATAACAGCAAGGCAGATTTCGCCCTCTTCAGTTGTCCGTCAATTGTGGGATAAATATTAGTACAGACGCTTCTCATTTGCATTCATTGGCGACCTGTCTAGCGGTAAAACAACACGAGAATTTACGTTTATAAGGTACAATTCGACTTTGCTTGATAGGCAACGAAGTCCCTGACCGTGTCGGTCTAAAGCACGTCAGTTGCTCCTGCAGAGGCGAAGACTGTCAAAGATCCCATACATTCTTTTAATAAGATTTCTTGATTATTCAGGCAGATAGAAGAAAATATATACTGTGAGATAGAGATAAATAAAAAGCTTCTAGTCAAATATGTTTATCCACGAAAATAACGTTAAAAGTGCTTATATATATATATATATATATATATATATATATATATATATATATATATGAAGAAATATAGTTTCATGGTGTGGTATAAAGTGCTCAGTATCAGAGACAGAGCTTATGTAAATATAAATATAAAAGTGAATACTGAAGTCAACACTCAGAGGAGACAGGCCTGGCGAGGTGATATGTCAGGCTGACTGACGACTGCGTCCATCATGAAAAACACACAAACACACACAAAATGTAACATTGCTGGCATATCTTGAAGAACATTTTTTGGCTCTTCTTGTCTTTTTTCCAAGTAAAATATCTATATATTGGGAAATCATAAGAATATTATGAAATTATCTCTAATGTTTCTTACTATTCATTCAGAGCCTATTTAAGAATGTTTAGGCGATTCCCATCGGGAGAGAAATATGTTACATGTGTTCAGAGTAAGACATCGCATTTTTCAGCCAGTCTCAACACTGAATGAATGTAATCATTTTTCAGCCAATCACAAAATTGTTTTATTGGAAAGATATTTGTGATACTCCCAGTGGTAACTTCGCAAATCATTCAGTAAATATACTGCTGGCCAAATAAATATATGCATGCGTTTCGATAAATCAAATTCCTCCTTTTTAATTCTGGTTTTCTTAACAGCAAATGCAGTAATCTGTTGTTGTGCTCTTCTGTCTTAGCCGTTGTTCTTTTTACTTTAACTTTATTACAAATTAACAAAAATAATGCGTACATGAATGAATGGATTGATATTGTATTCTAGCATCTGTATGCCGAGAAAATTATTCCGTATAGCCAGAAGTGATCGGGGTTGGTAGTAGATTCTACAAAACAAGTGTCCGGGGAAGACGCTGCTCGGGTGGGCCTTACATCTCAGCAGTATAGTACAAAAGGAATAAAAGCGGTACGCTGCAATGTGCGTGTCATGGCGGGTCTTACACATAAAGGTTTAAACTTGTGGTACCAAGGAATGCAGTTCGTCTGAACACTTTCCAAAGGGTTGAAAGCTGGAGAATAAGTATGCACACAACAGGACCCGGAAAGGTTATTGGACTCTATCGAAACTGGTAATTATAGGCCGGACAGCATCTACCCATATGTGGAAGTTGTTGTCCACTTTTAACCTTATCTAGCACTTTTAAATGTAGAGGTAGCACAAAGAATAAGGTATTTACGGGAGCGGTACAGATACTCAAACAATTTTTCGGTATCTTTAGAGATAAATTGTATGCATGAGTTTCACTGTAGGCCTGGGTTGGGTTGAAGTTCTAACAGGCCCTCAATATACGCGGCTTTCCTAAGAGTTTATCGCGAGTTTTAGATGAAACAAAGCAATGTAAGGGGAGGGTCCCGCTTTTTGTTCACCCATCCCTTTATAGGGCTCTTAAGCTAACATATCCCGCGGACATCGGCGGCTTGTCCCAGGATGACACGCTCGATACTGAGATGATGTCTGGCTCAATGGGACAAGCTGTGGGTGTCCTCACCCCAGCCATGTTCTATCCTGAAGGGCAACCCTAATCGGCTTCACAATGGCTCTCTGGTTAGCTAATTTGAATGCCCGGGGCCTGAGGTCCGAGTCTCGCAGGGCGAGGCTCTCTCGTGACCTTCAGCGCCTCGGGGTGAATATATGTTGTTTACAAGAGACCCGGTTTTCTTCTCATGATCGTGAGGACATACTGTCTAAGGGGTTCGCCCTTTATTCAGCATGTTTTGATGGTTGTTCGAGGGGTGTCTCATGGCTAGTGAGCAGGTCTTAGAAGGCTGCTTTGTACCCCTTGTCTTCGCGGATCCGGCGGGCAGGCTTTGCGTGCTGGATGTTACCATAAAGGATAAGCTTCTTCGTCTCATTGGGGTTTATGCGCCCAATATCCATTCCGAGCGGCCTGCTTTGTTTCGGCAGATCGCGCCGTTCTTGACGACGTCTCGTCGGGTAGTTTTAGCGGGGATTGAATGCCGTCCTTGACCCCGATATAGATCGTATAGGGCACAAAGAAGGTACTAACAACCCGGATGTGAAACCATTTCGGGACTTTATCGATGGGTTTGATCTCGTCGATAAGTTCCGGAATGAACACCCTCGGGAGGTAGTATGGACTTGGACAACTAGTGGCAACTCGGATCCTGGCTCGCGTGCGAGCTACCTGGACCGAGTCTTAGTTAGGAGAGTCGATGTAGGGCTCTTAGGCTGTCCAAGTTTCCATTATATAGTTTATACGGATCATAGGCTTGTCCGGGTCCGTGTAAACTTAGATAAGCCTAAGGTTAGGTTGGCTGGTTACTGGAAATTGAACTGTTCGCTTTTCAGTGATCAGGGTTTCCGGGACCAGCTGCTACTAACGATCCAGAGGGAATTGACGGGAGCGGTTGTGGGAAATGCCTGGTGGGGCAATTTAAAATCTAAAAGATTCGAACGTTTGCTGCCGATTTTAGTCGTCGGCTCAATTTAGATAAATTAGCGGCGCAAACGGCTTTAGAGGAAAAAAAGTTGATCGGGCCGTGAAATCCCGTGTTAGTGGGGGGACATAGTCGTAGCTAAGGCAGAGTTGGCCTCCTTGCTTATCAAGAAGGATCAAGCTCTGGTAGTTAGGGCTAGGTTAAAAAGAATGTCTTCTGAGGCAACGAATATGGCCGCTGAACTGCGTGTAGAGGAAAATCGAAACGCGGCCAGGCGACATATAGCGCGCGTCACATTACCGGATAAGCGGACCGTGACTACAAACGCGTGCATATGTGAGGTCTTTCGAGATTACTTTCAGGAGCTTTTCACCAGGGAGCCCGGTCTGAGCTCTGCTCAGTTCGACGCCTATTTAGCTGACTTTCCCTGCCTCTCAGCAGCTGAAGTGGCTAGGTGCGAGGGTCCCATAACAGAGTCGGAAATCTGGGAAGCGCTGAAGCAGGTTGGCCTGGATAAGTCTCCGGGATTATATGGTCTTCTCTACGAAGTTTACTTGAGGTTGTCGCACGTTTTTGTTCCTTTGCTGGAACTGATGTACAACCACTGGATGAGGCAGGGGTCTTTACCTCAACGCTTCACCAGGGGTGTCATCAAGTTGCTGCGTAAGGACAAGGACGGTGGGGATGAGTTAGGGAACTTTCGCCCTTTAACGATGGTAAACACTGACTTAAAGATTTTGGCGAAGATCTTAGCCAACCGTTTGCAGCTTGTCCTGTCTAGTCTGATTGGCCCTGAACAGACTTGTGCTGTGAAGGGCAGGACTATTCAGGATAACCTTCATATGGTACGCTTGATCTTAGAACAAGTCGACAGTGAAGCCGCGCTGATCAATTTAGATCAGTCCAAGGCCTTCGATAGGGGTTGACCATCGATTTCTGGAGGCTGTCCTTTCGGCGGCCGGTTTCGGAGCCGACTTTCGCTCCTGGATCCGACTCTTGTATGCGACCCCGGTGCGCTGGTGGAAGTGAATGGGGTAAGATCGAAGCCTTTCGTATTGTCTCGCTCCATTCGTCAAGGTTGTCCGCTATCGCCTCTGCTTTACGTTCTTGCGTTGGAGCCTTTCCTTTCGCAAGTTAAAGGCGAATCCGGTCCTACGCGGTATTTCGCTGCCTGGTGCTTCCACCTCGGCCAGGTATTCTGCCTATGCTGACGACGTTTCGGTTTTTGTGTCGAGCAGAGCCGAGATTAAGGAAGTCAGTAAGCAGATCAGTGGGTATGAGATGGTGACAGGGGCCAAGATCAACCGCGATAAGTCTGTGGGCTTGCGGTTGGGTTCGTGGAAGGGAGTTTCTCTTCCCGGGCCTTTCCTCTGGACGGATGGGCCGATCAAGATACTCGGCGTCTGGTTCGGTCCTGATCTCCAGTTGGAAATGAATTGGTCGGAGGTACAAGGGCGGGCCGAGGCCGCGGGTAATCTGTGGTCTCGGAGGAGACTTTCCCTGAAGGGAAGGGCGGAAGTTTGTGTTTCACACATCTATCCGATCCTCCTCTACCGACTCTCTGTGCTTCCACTCCCGTATGCCCGACTAATGTCATTAGTCAAGGCCTTGTTCTCTTTTTGTGGAGAGGCAAGTCCCATATGGTATCTCGCGAGATCTGTTGCCTTTATCCTCTGAGGGCGGTCTGGGTATGCCTAGCATTGAGATTCGTCAATATATGCTTCGCATTACCTTTCTAGACCGAATGTGTCGTGGTTTGGATCAGGTGGGCACCTTTGGAAAGAAGATGTCCGAAAACATTTCCCTTCCCTGAGAAGTGTGCACTTGTGCGAGGAGGAGGCCGGCCGTACACCTCGTTTCGAGTGCTCCTTCTACCGCGAATGTCGTCGTGCTTTGAAGCTCCTCTTGCGGACGTCGAATGGCCTCTTCGACGCCCAAGCGTTGTCTCGTAAGGCATTATATCGTTTTGTTAGTTAGGGGTCCGTTCAAGATGGTCTGATCGACGAGCTCGGTCTTACGAAGCAGGAGGCTCGCTCGGTATGGCCTTGGGCGCCTGGGTTGAAATGTCTCAATAACGATGAGGCATCACTCACCTGGCTGATGATTCGTGGGGCCCTCTGGGTCGGCAAAAAGACTTTGTTCAGCAGGCTTGGAGAAATATCCAAACTGTCGTCGCTGTACTGGGAATGTCGAGACCATTGGTCACGCCTTTTTTCAGTGCAAGGCGGTAGTGCCGTTGTGCAAGTTTGTTGAAGGCCTCATGGTTCGCATGCTGCAGGGAAAGATTTTTTTGTCCTGGAAGCCAGTTCTGTTTGTAGCAATGTGGTATCGCAATTGACGAAGGCTGAACACTATGTGTTCTGTTGCTTACTAGGGGTTATGCGAGTCGTGATTTGGACAACGCGACAGAAGGATTCTTTGAAGGCGAAGTTCACCTCTTCCCAACTGATCTTGTACTTTAAGCATCAGCTTAAAGTCAAGATTAGGACGGAAAGGCGGCGGCTCCCTTCATCAGATTTCGGCAAAAGGTGGGTGATTCTTGCGCGAATGTGTAGAGTGTAAGGGGCTGACCTAGAGTGGCATTTGGATGTCGGTTAGGTACAGAATTTTGTCCTATCAGGGTTGAACATAGGCAACCCACCCAGATATTAGGCTAGTCTAGGCTTTCAATTTTGAATTTTTAGTTTCTTTTTTTTTCCCCGCTTAACTGAGCTAGGGTATGTAAGCTCATTGGTCCCTTTTATTTCTGTCCCTATTTTTTTTCTTTTGTTTAATTCCCCATCCCCTCCCTCGTTAGGTGGTTAGTGATGTCAGTTTTCTTGTGGATGCGGGGCGCCTTTCGTTTCGTGTGTGTGTTTTCGTATTTGTTGTTGTGTATGAATGAGTGAGTGTTTGTGTGAATGCTTGATGGTTTGAATGTGTTCTTATTTTCTTAGTCCCACATCGATTTCGTCCGGTTAACTGATATTTCTGCCACATTCATAGTTTGTGGGGGTGGGGTTTATTACTAACTCAGTTTTGTTTAGTTTATTGTAAATAATTAATTCATTTTGTAAATATTCATTTGGGGATTTTAAAAATTGTTATTTTATGACCCTCCCCCCCATGAACAATATCTGTAAATAAGGGAACTAGTTAGGTCTTCATAGAGAAACTGAGGTATTATGGTGGACGTAGTAAGAAAGGCAGGAGTGAATGTGTTGTTCTGGTGATTGGATTATTGTTGGCATCTTTGGGTCAGTGTCTGCGACTAGCTAAGTTTAGATTTAAGACAGATGAAGACCGTCATTCCCCATCCCCCTTTTGGCCCTGTGCCACATTTTGTATTTTAAATGCAAATAAATATAGCAAGTCCTCCGAGTCTAGCTGTCGTGATACAGTCTTTGACTGTAAGCGACGACTCTCAAACTCTCTGCATTAGCAGAGAGGAACCCGGACGACGCTTTGCCGAAGGGCAAGGTTTCGTTCGGGGAGGTAGAAAGGGCCTGAATCCGTCAATGCGGTTCTAAAAAGGCTATATTTTTGGCCGAGTCTACGGGCTCGGGGATACCCAGACTAAACCGGCCTTGTGCCATATTCAATCCTTGTGGGTGGGTTGATAAATAGCGAGCAAGACCTCCAAGTCTAGCTGTCGTGTTACAGTCTTTGGTTGTAAGCGACGACTGTCAATCTCTCTGCATTAGCAGAGAGGAACCCGGACGAAGTTTTGCCGAAGGGCAAGGTTTCGTTCGGGGAGGTAGACAGGGCCTGAATCCGTCAATGCGGTTTCAAAAAGACTATATTTTTGGCCGAGCCTACGGGCTCGGGGATACCCACATTAAACTGGCTTTGTGCCATATTCAATCCTCGTGGGTGGGTTGATAAATAGCGAGCAAGACCGAAGAGTCGAGTCGAGTCGAGTCGAGTCCCGAGTGACAGAGTAAAAGGTTGTAGGTAACCGGAAGAGTGAGGGTGAGGTAACAGTGTTGTAGGAGTCACAGTGAACGAGTACGTAGACTCAGTAAGAAGTCCCACAGCGATACTTCAATACCAAAGATTGTATAGATATTATGATACTAACCCGTATTCCTGAAACTACTAACCTGCTTTACCAGTTTGCATTATTACGTTAATACATTATTTTCATATATTAATTCCTGGCGTTTCTCATTTATTGGTACCGGATTTCAACCCGGAATCCACAACATAAAGCTAGAGAGATCAACTGCCATTCTCTGATCATCTAGAGTCTTGGAGGGGCACTCATTTACTGCTGAAATATCAGCATAATTATGCACAAACATTTAGAAGGTTATAGCTTGTAACCTGGCATCTTGGCTTCAGTCATTTTCCTAATGACGAAATGTAGCTACCCTGTACCTTTTATATAATTATTTGCATTTTGATTGTTTTGAAGATATTTCCTCTATGGTTCCTACACTTTATGAATATAAGCGCAGTACTAGATTTATGCAAATAGTTACTGCTATCGTACTGATCGGTTGGAGAAATCTCTTCTGGCTTCTTGCTTCGTAGTCATCATTGATATAAAAAAGTTAGATGCAATTTCAATCGTTATTTACTGGCTTAACTCTTGTTTTTTAATAGATCCTTTCTCCAATCCACCATAGTTCGCTAACTGACTGCCTGGGTTAAATTATTCAAAATAAATACATAAATTTATTATCTTCGGTATATCATTTATCCTAAATAGAAAAAAGGACTGGACCAAGACGGGAGACGTAACGATTTCTTAATACAGGTTTGGCATATATGTTGAAGTAAACAAGATAACTCACGCAAAGTAGAAAAGGGTTTGTATCAAGAAGTGACCTTTAGGGGTCGCATGCCCGTTAAAATTTTTCCTCACGGCGATCTCGACATATATAAAAATGGTTGGAGTATACTCTTAGGCAGATCATTTATGCAAGTTATAATGTTATAAGTTATATATATGTTGTATGAAGCTGCCAGCCTTGAGAGACGCATTGCTGCTAAAATTCCTCATTACAAAGCGTTCGACCTATATTTAAAAACGTGGGAGTATACTCTTAGGCAAATCATTTATGCAACGTAGAAAGTGTGACTAAGAAGCATACATTGACAGACATCTGGCTTTTAAAATTACTCATTAAAACAAGTTCGACATATATTTAGCATTACAAGAAAGGACGAAAAGGAAAATGGTTCACTATTCATAAGGTTATGAAAAATGGAAATATTAAAATAATATACAATGAAGAATACCATTCTACATATATCATTCAACATCGCAACGTAAAGTGAAACACCTGACAAAATATTCCTTTCTGTTTGAAAACGAGTTATTTCTAAATTATGGAATCTGGATGAAAAATGATATATAAATAAATGACAAAGGTCTTATTTTCTGAGAAAGTTTTCCATGGATTACGTATAACCATCTAAACTTTACAAATTCTTGCAACTAAATTGCCGTATAAGTAGTGTTGGAAAATTTTTCACATTACTTTAACTCTGTGAATATTTTTGAAGAGGGAGAAAATGTATTTCATATGTGCAATCGTCCATGAATTTACATTTCAAAGTAATCCTATGTAAAGACACATTTAAATAACCCCAGAAACTGCTAATGTCAATGGCAAGCACATTAGAAAATTCTATAGGTTTTTTCAAAATAATGTAATGCAAATTAAGCAAATGTTAATATTCTTCCTCTTGAAAGTCTATGTTTGAGAGAAAACCGAACCTGCACAAATTTTACAAAACGGAAAACATTGTAAAATATTTCAAATAAAGCAAGTACTTTCTGTTAAATATTTCGACGTATTATATTTGTAATCTATATAATACTAAAAGTCTTTACTAAAAGTGATTGCCTTCTTGCGTTCTTGTGTGGTGCGTCCGTGTGGAACATAATGATTTATGAGTTGCTTATACAGTAAATATTTTTATTTTAACATTCTTCAAACAGAAAATGTTTTTAATTAAAATATTTTTAAGAGAGACACAATGAAATTCTGCTTTACTGTTTCGTTCAATTGTTTGTGGAGTAATTATTTATATTTCAGCTTTCTTTTAAAGAACAATATTTAAAATATTTAAAAATATTTTTGCCAATATAAAATAAATATGATTTAACTATATGTTTTGGCATATTATTAAATAATTAATTTGTTTTAAAGTTCAAGTTTATGCCGAAAGTTCTGTTCCTATTAAATGCTGTAAACAATCAGTAAAACGTTAGATATGTACTTGTAAACCAGATCAATGATTACACGAACGAATTGAAATATGATGTGGGGCCAAAATTTGGATCACAGAAGGAAAATACGGAACACGGATTAGATGTAAGAAAGATATATTAACAACAGGTTACAGATAGTGTAAGCGGACCTTACTATATCACTCTATGTCACTGTGTGTCGCTCTCTGTATGACTCTCTATAGAGTGCTATGTCGTCTACTGAATATAGGCTTGGAAGTGTCTATTTTGTAGGTAGTTTCCGGTATCACAATAAAATATTTAACTGAATCATAATAAAATTAAATTTCGTTTCAATGGAATGTTAAAATCACCTTCAATATTTTAAAACCTGAAACGTCAGTGACCTAACGGATCACAGATAATGTATTATACATGTATATTTTTATTTTTTTAGAATAGTTTTCTTTTTCTGTCTGGGTTTTTATTCAAAGAAACTTAAATAGAAATAGATTTTTTATATATGGTGGAGAATAATACATTACTCTCAAGGTCGCATAAACAGTAAGGAATTCTGTCAAGTTTTTTCTAGGATCTGTAATGTTGGCATGAGAAATTACCTACTTTCAAGAAGGGTATAATGATCTGATTATTTTTATCGCATCGTCCGCAACAGATCCTATATCCGGGTTCCACTTGAGCTCTGGAGTCAGCTTTCGTCCGAATAAACCTTCAATGCAAGGAGCATCTTTGAGAGTACTACCTAACTTCAGAACTGTATAAACTTTTGAAAAATGCAGATAAAAACTTCCACGTGAATACATTTCACGAAGTGCTGGTTCTTGGAAAGAAACTCTCCGATTTGAACTTCCTAGGTATTAATGGAATACGAAAGGCGACGGGAAGTTTTATTCATATGTACATATTTTTTTTTTAGCTGTGAAAGTCGTATTTGGTAGAACATACTAATGGAGTCCGTCAGAAACATTGCCACTGAAATTACAATAGAAAAGCGAGAAGCTTAGGCCGTTCCGTAAATGGGTTTCAAAGTAGCGTTAAATATGTAAGAAACAAAAAGAATGATAATAAACGCAGTGATCAAACAATTTTAAATTACAGTCAAAATTGACTTTAAAATAGATGGAAACAAAATCCTTCTGAAAAAGAAAGGTTATTCTGCTGAGGTCAGGGAAAATAGAACCGACATTCAGGTAACAAATCAGGAACCGGTTATTTGTGGAAAAAACGGAAATAACTTCGAAAATATGAACAGTAAATTGCTAAGTGGAAAACAGGCAACAGCAGGGCTTAGAAAAAAATAAATGGTCAACACTAGAACTCATTAAATTGCTAGTAATTGCTAGAAGAAAAATTATTAAAATACATAATTAAATAAAAGTAATCAAGATCAATATCATGAAAAATGAACCAACCTGGATTCAGTTACCAACTTTAAGAACAAGATGTTACGAAATTCAAGCCATTCTCTTTTAATCTATATGCTTCGAAAATAAAATAAATCTTCTGCCAACTGTATCTAGTCGTTACTAATATATTGTTGGTAAAGTAATATCCGATCTTATAATAAACTATCTATGTTCTAATATATTATTAGAATTGTTAAAAATATTTTACTTATTTCTAATGATTAAAATCTACTTTTGTTATACTATCTTTCAGAATATTACTTATAACAATATATACTCCTCATTTTGCATTAGTTCATGCTTGGTCATAATATTCCTCAAAATGATACCAACATCGAGCATGAGGTGAATGAATTATTTATGATCAGGCACAATGTCGCTGGTTCCTCTGTCGGGATACGAGTCTTTATGAATATGTTGTCAAAGGACGTCTATCTGCAAATGTCAGTCAGCAGCTGTAAACAGGAATTGAAAAAAAAAACACGTTAAGATGTCCGAGATATTTTTCTGATAACGTGTGTCAGCATTTCAACAATATCAGACAATCTTAAGAAAATTGACGATCTGAAGAAACTCGATAAATAGTTTCCGCATGAAGTTAATGAAAATCTGTCTATATACCTTCCTGCCTTATGTGAAGGGGTTATCAGAGAAAAAAACAAAGGATCTCCGGTCCATATAACATCAGGACTACCTTCAAAAGCCGGACGACACTTCGCAGATATCTCTCCCGAGTGAACCCCCCCCCACAGCGGAGAAAGACTGTGTGTACGCTATCCTGTGCAGCTGCGGAAAGAAAGATAAAGGTGGGGGGATAGACAGCCCCTTAGGGTAAGGCTTCAAGAACACCAGAAAGCTGTAACACGAGGGAAAGTGGAAAAATCAGAAGAGAAAAGCGAGATCACCCTCCTCTGTGGGATCTGGTTGAGATCATAGACAAAGATTACCATTGGAAAATTCATAAACTTAAAGAAATCAGCACATATGCTAGGCCACAAAAATTTCCTGAGCCATCCAATCATAGAAACGAATACAATATGTGAACCAGTAATAAGGAGGACCAGAGAAAAACGATAACAACAACACAAATTGCAATATGAGCTCTGGTAAAAACATAAAATGACAACAGCAAAAATTGCATTGTGAGCATTGGTAAAAATGGTTATTGAAGACAATAGGTTTATAATACTCAGAAATTCATACACGGATGTTATCAATGACACAGTGGATAAAGGAGCTAGTTAGATCCAGTGACAGGACCCAAAGTGTGTGAGTTCAATACCCGCTTAAGGCAGTGGAGAACTTGGAGAGGGGAATTAACAGGCGATAACTGATAACTGATATCCATTAAATATGGTACGTGGAACTAGAACTTTCTAACCCAGTGAGCGAAATAAAGGGTTCAGTTCGACATTTCAACTATCCGAAAAAGGCCGGAGCGTACAACGGCCGAAACTTTGTAATAAATATGGCAACAAAGATGAGGAGTCCGGATAATGTAAATTAATGAAAATCAGTGTCCGAAGTTTTGATGTGTCTTCGATGCTGTATTTGGGAAATTCGAATAATCCATTTCTTGAATGTATAGTACCCTTAATGACAATCGTAAATCTTCAACTCAATGGCTTGACAATGACGAAGCACCCGAAACTGAAATTGCACCAGAATAAGATCTAACGAAATTATCTGGGTTTACTGCCAGCAACTGGATGAAATGCATATTCAGTTAAACAAATTTCGACCGGCGGTTTAAACGACGAGGTTCAATTCTGCTTCATGGCAACGATTGACCAATTTCTTAAGGTTTACCATCTCTACCATATTCCATTGATCTGTTTCCCACTGAATACCACTTTTTCAAAAATCCTGACAATTTCTAAAGCCAAAAGATATCCTGTTCCTATGAAGATACATAAACGGCATCCAATGATTTTTGACGTCTCAACATTTATAGATTTATCGTAAAGGCATAAAGAAAATTGTAACACGACTGAATAATTGTATATATTCAGTGAAACTATTACAAGTGCATTAAACACATAAATTAAAGAATACAGTCCTTGGAATGACGATAATATACATCCAGCAGGAAGGCTTCTGAGCGGGTGATACGAGATTTTAAGGAGTGTTGAAGCACATCTTAATTGCTGTTGTTCATAGGTCAAACATAGCACGGATCGTACCTAGTGTTATGTTCCTAGCTATGGGCAAATAGTTAAACCCTCAAACAAAAACAAAATATAAATGCATGAAAATAATATGTTATAATACAATGACTAGCAATACATTTATATAGAATTACTGACAATATATCTAATAGCAAAATTAGCAGTTTAAATTATAGTCAGATGATGCGAAAAAAACTGTATTCAAATTATTAAGATTTAGGCATTAAATAACGCCTAGGTATTGATATACCATTAAAGAAAATCAACGAAAGCACCAACTTGAAAGAACGCTTTCATGACATTAAATATATATATATATATATATATATATATATATATTGGTGGGAAAAAATTTAATTAGTTGGAAGCCTAATATAAAGTACTACTGTTTAAAAAGAGAAGGGTTAAAGAGAGAATTTAGATGGCCTCCAAAACTTTTAGGTGCTAATTTGAGTGTGACTTGCTAAAGATGGTAAAACCGTCCGTACTAAAACTAACAGCACTATTATGGTTATTTATTTATTGTGTTGGAGGCCATCTGTCTTTAAAGACTTACCTTTGTAAACAGAAGAACTAATTACCATTTAAATTTTTTTTCCCACCAATAAACTTTGTCCATTGTTCTTTTTTTTTTATATATATATATATATATATATATATATATATATATATATATATATATATATATATATAATATCTTTAAAAATATTAAATCAAACCGTATCCCAAAATATAATTTCAACAAAGCTACAACATGAACATACCTCTAGTGCCTCTAGTATTCGTTTCTACACACATATGTATATGAACAAAATCTGAATATCATCTACTATGTATTGAATTGTGTAAGCTAAACAACATATATGATATTTTTATAACTTTAGAGCTCCCCCAAAAATTAAATTTTGACATTAAATGACCCATAGGTAGTTGATATGCCGTTAAACAAAAAATGAAATTATATAACTTCGAGAAAAAATTGTTTTGAAAATCAGACATAACTTTACAAACAAAGTAATAGAAATATTCCTTATGTATACTTGTTTAAAAAAGATGTACGCCGGCACATTTTATCTGTTTAAATTTTACTGGTGGTTATTTTGTACGGCACGTTTATTACCTTGCAAATAATTTTCACCGATGTACAATTATTTGGTGCATATTATTAAACTTATAAAAATATCACGGTTGGAAATCGTATTTGAAGCATCACTCTTGTTTTTTAAGTTGGAAAATTCATGCTGTTATGATTACACCAGACGGCACGTGTATTTACTTCAAAACGTTTTAAAGAATTTTAGAACTAAAGAAGAAAAAAAATCAGATACATATGAAATAGGAATTAAATTAGAAAATTTAGGAAAACAACATATAAAAGAAAAAATAACAAGAGAGAAAGAAAGAAAGTGAAGTAAACTAGTGAATGTGTTATGCGTTTGTTTAGAAAATAGAAATAAATAAAAAGAATTTGAACAGAAAAGGCAACTATTTGAGTAATACTTTTAAAACGAGACATTATTCGAAAACAGTGAGAAGATATTCCCTTCTGAGATACAAGAATTATTTATATAAATTTTCTTCATGACCTTCTTTAACTTTGTTATGCTCGCTTACTATTTATCAAATATTTCTCCCGCGATATGTCGTTTATTTCATTCCACTTTATTAATCTTACTTATTATAAAACGCAGATTGTGTGTGTGTGTGTGTGTGTGTGCGTGTTTGTTCGTTTATATATTGGATCGCATTTCCTACATTTTTTAACCGATTTCAACAAAACTTCACAGGACTGCGTAAAATTATCTTGCGGTGGTTCTGACAGCGCCAAAAATTGGAAAAACACAATTGTTTTTGCATGAAATCAATTTGAAAACACGATTCTGTCGCCAGGATGAAAGGGGGGACAACTCATATCGAGTTATACTTATTATAAAACCCAGGTTGTGTGTGTGTGTGTGCGTGTTTATATGGGATCAGATTTCCTACAATTTTCAATCGATTTCCACAAAACTTCACTTTTTTGGCAGGTAGTGTTTCTTATTGTCTTGCACACTTTTCTCTTTATTTTTACATTCAGAATACTTTAAAAATTCCATTTACAAGACAATTGTTCATAATAAGATTCTATTCAATCGGTAGACTCATAACGATTGAAAACAATGTTTTTTGTTTGAGTTTGGGTTTGACCAATTCCTAAAAAAAAAGAAAAAAAAGAAAAAAAAAAGAAAAAAAAAACTAATTAAGACATGCGTGTCCGTCAACCTTAAACAATAATCTTTGTCAATTTTATTTTTCAGATTTTATGATGGTCGATACTTGATCTATCTCTTACTGTTACATCCCCGGGGCAACGCCGACCTCTACTGCTAGTAATGAATAAAAAGTTTAAAAAAATAATAAGCAAAATGTAACAGGTAGTGTTTGTTATTGTGTTGCACACTTTTTTCTTTATTTTTACATTCAGAATGCTTTAAAAATTCAATTTACAAGACAATTGTTTATAATAAAATTCTATTCAATCGATAGACTCATAACGATTGAAAACAATGATTTTCTTTGAGTTTGGGTTTGACCAATTCGTAAAAAAAAAACGAAAAAAAAAACAACTAATTAATACATGCGTGTCCGTCAACCTTAAACAATAATCTTTGTCAGTTTTATTTTTCAGTCTTTATGATGGTCGATACTTGATCTATCTCTTACTATAACATCCCCGGGAAACGCCGGGCTCTACTGCTAGTCGTATATAAAAATAACCGGTAAAATGTTTAGGAGTATCAGCACACTTTTCTGTCAAGATTTAAATTTCCTACCAGTATTTATATTCCAGACTGCATTTGTATTTGGTAAAAAAAAATCAATGCAAACGCCAAGAGCCAATCAAGTTAGAGGCTCCTTGAAGGATCGTCTTCTAACGGTTTGAAGGAAGAATTAAAAATTATGAAAAAATATAGGATGTATAATGGTTGATATTAAACTGAAAAGATTAAGATTATAGTGTTGGTGAAACAGTTTTGGTGTATGTTCCACAAGGTCACAATTCTTGGAAAGAAAATTTACCGATGTAATACTAATGGAATACGGGTTAATTGCCCCTCTGAGTGTGACATAACGGAGCTGAGATATTACGGAAACATTATGGAAGTAAAATCAAGTCTTAACCACTTCATATCAATGATCAATTAATTTATTGGGTCCCATATAAATATGACTTTTGCCTCTTAGATTCATATTACACAACACATTTACTTACTCTTATACTTGAGTGGCTCTTAGGTCTTGTACTGGATGAACATTAATAAAATTGTTTTGGATAGAGAACATTATTTTGTATAGCGAATAAGTTGAAAAGACAAAATAGATGATACAGTAAACATGAAAGGAGCTGTTCCAGAAATGGCGAATTATAACTATTTTGGGACATGGAATATGGTACTTGCTAAAAGTTGAAAATGGCTTATATCTTTTGATGCATACTGTATATGTACGGTGTAAGTTTGGATAAAGGTCGGTTAAAACTGTAATAGTAAAAAAATTATCATCTCAAGGGAATTGGATGCAATTATGGGGTGTTTCTAAAATTTCCCCTGAAATCCGGTCTGTCAAATTTGGAAGTATCGAATTAAAAAAAACTTATGATTCCTGTCCGGTTGAATTCGCTTTATACAAATGAAACGAGTATATGACTAATTGGAATCCTAAAAATTCACGCCAAAAATCGATTTATGCATTTCGGGATCTTGAAGTTCATTTTTAGTATAAAACTAAGTGTTTTGTTTTATACAGAATGCAAAAAAAAAAAAAAAAAATCATTACTTATTAAAGAACAGAAAGTCTTAAAATTAGTGGATGATTCTGTGAGCCGCTATGTGTTGTCTTAAGGATAGAGACCTGAAGAAACTTAATGATATGTATTACATGTGCGAAGGCAGAAATCAGTTTACAGTTATTCTAAAAAAAATTGCACGTAAAATATTGAGAGGATACGAAAAATTCCAAATCAAACAAACCCAGTGTGGGTGTACCTGATATGGATGAAATGAAGATCACAATTATTTGGTTTAAAAAAAAAGATTGGTTAATGATATAACCTAGTAACACAGTTAAATGCGCCTGCGAATGGTCGATTTGAGATTTGCTAGTGTAGTCATATGGAAAGAGATTAGGACGGAAACGGTGCCTAGATCAAAGCCGTGATGAACGAATTGATTTTGGCGAGATGTCCACTGGAAGAACACTTTATAGACAAGGTGGAGTGTTAAGAGATTTTCTCAGTGCTGCATGTGTATGGAATGGAAATGGTATTGATGAGTGGCACGACAGAAGTCTTCAGAACATCGACGAAAGAAGCCGCATCTTAACGATCGTTACGGTCTTTTCAAATAACATGCCACTCAAAAGCGGAATAAGGACTGCAAGCAACGGGATATAGATATGTGTTAGATAATCAAGAGGTGTACCGATAACAGTGGAAAGAAGCTGTGCCAGTTAAAATTGAAGGGTTCGTATGGATTAAAATTCGGTGTGAGATGCACATCACAGTGGTAAATGTAAAGAGTGACCAGCGTGAGGTGGCATAATAAATTTTTGGTGGTTAGAGTTCTCAGACATATCTTCAACATATGTCATATAATTAATTCTTCCGATGATGAAACGAGAACTGGAAGGCAGACAAAGTAGAAATGATGCTCCATTGATAGTAGCGTATATGTGTAGCATAAATAGCTTTTTTTTTTAAAAAAAAAAGGATATTTATTTGAATTAACATTACAGATGATCTTCAGTCGGAGACGTGAAAAAAGGTTCTTGTATAGGCAAAACATCAAACAGCATTTATGATAAGAAAGCAAAATAAATACATGTCTCGTCATTGGCATTAATTAAACATTCATTCCATTAGACAGAGAAATTTAAAATATTACGGTATAAATATTATACTTATCAATATTAAGAAAAAATAACAAGTTTAACAGATGAAACAACCATGAACGCCTCAAATATATATATATATATATATATATATATATATATGTGTGTGTGTGTGTGTGTGTGTGTGTGTGTGTCTGTGTCTGTGTCTATATATTACAGTATGGTATTTTATATTATATATTGTATATCATATGTATGCGTGTGTGTCTGTGTATTTAGGCAGCATTTTTTCATTGATATACACTGTCTTGTCCGTGCAATGGTTAATATATTGTAATGTAATTGTCATCTTTGATAATGGATCATATAAGCCGAAAGCTTAGAAAGGATTAAAAATATATATGAATATTGTGATTTTCTTTCTTCGTTGAATAATAATGTTATTAAATTTATCAAACAAGATGAAAATAATTTCCATAAAATAGACCACACTTGTCTTTATTATTTAATGAAACATGTATCAATGAAAAAATGCTGCCTAAATACACACATTTTAAATTACATGATCTAGCATCCCACAAAACTATCAACACTTGAAATTATAAATGTAGCCTTGTGAAAAGGCAAATTGAAATAGCCAAGGAAAAAAAATGAACACTCTTAACAGCAACAAACAGGACATCTACGATAAACTAAAATATATAACTACCCCGGACCAACTGGAGGAAATTACGCATAGGGTCATGTGTGAAGTCATGAGCTGCGGTGCGATTTTCGCTACCAGCGTTTATATACACGTCCATAGGCAAAACGCAAAAACAGAAAAAACTGGAAAAAAATATTATCTGGTTTAATCCACTATACAACAAAACCGTCAAACGAACATAGGCAAGACATTCCTAAACTTAATAGAAAAGCAGTTCACTGAAACAAACCGATTAGCAAAAATATTCAACAAAAATAACGTTAAAATCAGTTACAGCTGCACAAAAAATATAACAGAAATAATCAAAAGCCGCAACAAAAAATGACAACATGCAAAAATAAAACCATGGATCCAAAATGCAACTCCAGAAATAGAACAACATGTCCACTCCAGGCAAATTGCCAACATACGAATACAATATATAAAGCCAAGGTTAGTGCAAACAAAAGCACAATGTACTACATCGGTGCCACTGTGGGTCCATTCAAGAAAAGGAAAAACAACCACAACCTTTCACTCACCAAAACAAAATACTCGAACAGCACTACACTATCCACGTACATATGACAGCAAAAAGACAGAAATATCACAATAACAATAAGCTCGAATATATTGAAAGAATCACCTGCCTACAGCAACATTACAAAAAATGCCTACTACACGAAAAAGTAGCAATAATATCCCACACCCAGCAAAAGAATTTACTAAACAATAGATCAGAGATAATCACAAAATATAGGCATGAGAATAAGTACCTATTATCCGAATTTAAACCAGATGGATAAAAAAACAAAACAACAATCACTCTTTAGTTCAAGCTAGCATCACAATAATTACATTTATTGT
>CAHIKZ030000226.1:570000-605000 GCA_903632075.3 Acanthosepion pharaonis
TTTTCTGCCTGACCTATTATCATATGTCTGGGCTGGATTTTCTGCCTGACCTATATTCCTATGTCTGAGCTGGATTTTCTGCCTGGCCTATTATCCTAAGTCTAGGCTTTATTTTCTGCCTGTACTATTATCCTAAGTCTGAGCTTGATTTTCTGCCTGACCTATTAACCTAAGTCTGGGCTTGATTTTCTGCCTGACCTATTATCCTAAGTCTGAGCTTGATTTTCTGCCTGACCTTTTTATGTCTGAGCTGGACCTGACCTATTAACCTAAGTCTGGGCTTGATTTTCTGCCTGACCTATTATCCTAAGTCTGAGCTTGATTTTCTGCCTGACCTATTATCCTATGTCTGAGCTGGATTTTCTGCCTGACCTATTATCCTAAGCATGGGCTAGATTTTCTGCCTGACCTATTATACTAAATCTGGGCTTGATTTTCTGCCTGACCTATTATCCTAAGTCTGAGCTGATTTTTCTGCCTGACCTATTATTAAATTGGGCTTGATTTTCTGCTTGACATATTATCCCATGTCTGAGCTGGATTTTCTGCCTGACCTATTATCCGAAGTCTAGGCTTGATTTCCGCCTGACCTATATTTTTATGTCTGTGCTGGATTATCTGCCTAGCCTATTATCCTAAGTCAGTGCTTGATTTTCTGCCTGACCTATTCTCCTATGTCTGAGCTGGATTTTCTGCCTGACCTATTATTCTAAATCTGTGCTTGATTTTCTGCCTGACCTACTATCCTAAGTCTGAGCTGGATTTTCTGCCTGACCTATTATCCTAAGTCAGTGCTTGATTTTCTGCCTGACCTATTCTCCTATGTCTGAGCTGGATTTTCTGCCTGACCTATTATCCTAAGCATGGGCTAGATTTTCTGCCTGACCTATTATACTAAATCTGGGCTTGATTTTCTGCCTGACCTATTAATCCTATGTCTGGACTTCATTTTCTGCCTAGCCTATTATGTTAAATCTTGGCTTGATTTTCTACCTGGTCTATTTAAATTAGTCATTACAATGTTATCTGCTACACTGTCCAGTTTCTTAAAGTATTCCATTATGGCGCCATAGTAAATATCGATACTAAATTTCAAGGTTGTTTCCCGGGATCGCTGTTTATATATTTCCATATTCATCCTATACTTTTTTTTACTAAGACCAATCATCGCTCAGGCTCAATGTATCAGGGTTGATGCATAATGACTCAGAGAGTAATTCTTTGTATCATTTTCACATTCTATTAAATAAATCACTTGGAGCATTGATGCGTGTTGCAAAGAACATTTTTTTAATTATTTCCTAAATATCATAACAATATAAAATCTTGATAATAGAGTAAAACCATACGTAACTACAGGAATAACAGCACTAATTTAGTGGTGAACTTTTGAAATGAATGGACAGTTCATAAATCTCTACTTGTTAACGAGCAGAAATTTAATTCGGCACCATAAGAAATTTTAAGCGATTTCAGATGTCTTTATAAGCAAGCCGGTCGAAATATTTTTGCACACATCTATCTATCTATCTATCTATCTATCTATCTATCTATCTATCTATCTATCTATCTATCTCGATGCATCTAGATAGATAGCTTTAATTGTTCTCGGACATCTTTGCCGTAAATCACGAACTAATCAGATTACTGAACCTATATTTTATTCATAATAACACGGCGAGAAATCGACAAATTTGGATTGGCATTGTTCCAGGCATTGTTTAAAATCTTGGACAAATGGGTTTGGACTTTTGCCGCACATTCATTTCCCCATTTTTACCACACATTCATATATCATTTTTCTGCACTTTACCATCTATCTATCTATCTATCTATCTATCTATCTATCTATCTATCTATCTATCTATCTAAGTCTGTTCCAATTTTCTGTCTCTCTTTTACTATCTTAGTTTATTTTTCCAAGCAATTTGTCTATCCATTTATTAAAATTACACTTGATCAGATAATCTATCATTTTTTTTTCGTATTTTTTCAGTGTGGTCTACACTATACAAAGCCAGCGATCTACTCGTGGTATACTTTACGGAATAAGAGGCATGGTTTATGCAGATATGTGGGGAAGATAAAGATTAGCACTAAAATTGGTTATGATTATAGTGATCTAGGCAGTGTTATCCACAGAACAGTGGTTCTTAGGAAGAAGCTGCTGCCCGTGGAGACCTGATTCGCACCAATTGAATACAGAGATAATCAGTTTGCTTTTGTACAATGCGCGTAGCATGCCGTGTTCTAGTCGTAAAAATAATAATTGTTGGAACTAAGGAACATAGTTTGTATGAACAATTTCCATGGTAGTATGGATAGAGAAGCATGCGACATTTCGTCTGTAAGAGAGGGGTTGCATGGTGAAAAGTATTTTGTCACCAACAAGGACGTGGAAACGCTTCTGCGACGTTGAAACGGAAAATTGAGCACTGGGTAGCTCCTTCTCTTATAAGATAACATTAATCCATTTGAGGCCTACTCTATAGTAGATAGTACAAGGAGTCAGGTACTTACTACGAATATACATAGAACCGGATATTTATTCTGCAACTTTAGCGATAGTACCTGTTCCACTTGAATTCTGTGTTGAGAATAAATCACAATAGATATCAGAAGCCAATATTTTATCATCTACCGCTGTAACCTCAAAATAAGCATTCGGAGTATACTCATAGGCAGATCCGTTTTGTAAATAAAAAAGAGGATTTATCCGAAAATCTACATCAGAGGGGGTGGGGGCTTGCGTGATTCTTAAGGTCTGGGTTACTGGCCGTAAGATGCTATCTTCACGAACGTCACCGTTTGGAAGGCTTTTATTATTGAGAAACTATTCCAGTGTGTCCATAGATATAGAGCTTTTACAATAATAATTTGTGCCACACGTTGTCAAATACCTTTGAAATATATAATGCTATGTTACTTGAGATGCGTTTCTGATGTAGTGTCTCGCTTCTGTGAATGAAGACAGGACATCCTCACTAGATTAGGCCAGTGGCACAAAGTTTTTTTCCTATTTAGGTGATTAGCAACCTTATGCTGATTATATCCTTAAAAAGCTTGCTAATGACCCAGAGATTGATAGATTTATAATGGGAAAACCAAATAGACGCTTGAAACTTTCCAGAGTCTTATGAGAGGATTCTTTCAAGGTAACTTTAGATAATTTTTGTAATATCGAGGATATTTCTTGTCTCTCTCTCTCCAAATACATATATATATATATATATATATATATATATATATATATATATAGAGAGAGAGAGAGAGACCAGAACTATCTTCGATATATATATATATATATATATATATATATATATATATATATATATAGAGAGAGAGAGAGAGAGAGAGAACAGAACTATCTTCGATATATACATATATATATATATATATATATAAATTAATGGATCTATTGATCGGAGAGTCGAGTTCAATTCCAATCGAAGTCGTTAAATTGACTTACCCATCTGACTTCTCTTCTTCTCCCCCACCCCAGTTTTTGGTAAAGAGCAGAGCAGCCTGGGTTTTATAATCTTACATGGAAAATGGCCTAGTTGAAGGAGAACTCTGAATTCAAAACCTGAGGAGTGTCATCTGGAGAACTTTGTGGCAAATGGTCCACCATGTCTCTGTATTAAGCTCTTCAAAAAGTGTGATTGGTTCTGCACAAAATATTCACCACTATAATAAATCATATGTGGTGTGTCTGGCTAGGAAGAGAACGGCTTGATTCTCACACGTCGAATACAGCGGGTGACTCCATTATTATCTATCTATCTATCTATCTATCTATCTATCTATCTATCTATCTATCTATCTATCTATAATCGTATCCCTATATCTCTCTCTCTGTTCATATATAATTACATTATTATTTATCTGTCTAGATATGGAAGGAAGATGAGTTCAGTAAATATACAAATATAGAAAAGCTGTTTGAGACAAGAATGTGTATTTCAGCAGATTTATTTAACCGATACAGTGAGATAATGGGAAATCCTACCAAGATTCATTAGTAACATAAGATGTGCAGTGGCACAGTTACCCTATCAGAGAGAGAGAGAGAGAAATGGAAACTACATCAACTCTTTGAGAATGTAGTCAAGGAACTCAGAAGAAAAGATTAGACAACAAATGCAACAATGCAAAATGCCTGGTTGCTATCATAAGAAAAAAAAAACTACCCAATATGCAACTTAGTAATTGGAGAACACGAAATAAATAAGTAAATTAATTTAGATATTTGAGAAGGATTTTACAAGGCATTGAAAATGCGACATGGGCACGGAAGACGCATTGCGATACCGAAAGATGTCTTCAAAAAGTTAGGCAAAGTATTAAGAAAGAGAAAAATGTCATTAGAAAAATAGAAAATAATAATGAACAGTTATGCAATATTAATCACCATTAATGGCAATGAATCCTGGACATCCCACGTACATGTGAGCAACGATGAAGTTCTAAAGTAAAATTGCTGCACAAAGTACTTTTATGCATAACATCAACAACAGACAGATTAAATCTGTACGGCACATTTTGAGAAAAAAAGGGGTTGGACATTTTCGTACGGACAGGACAGATTGATTCAAGAGGTACGGAGGGAAAACTGCTCAGAACTACGTAGCGAGCTTATATAAATGCATTGCAGAAAAAAAGTTTAAGGAAGAAAACAAAAAGACAATACTTATTAAGAGCTACAAAGGACAGAAAATTGTGAGGAGAGATCATCGCCAACGACCTGAAGGGACACAGCATATAGAAGAAGATGAATAAGAGTAAATAAAAGTTAGCAGTGTATATGCCAAGCTTGCCTATGTGTAAATGAAATCGCTTAAAATATATAAATATTACAAATATACAATCGCGAAATAATAGCAAAATGCGATGACGTTTTCCTATGTACCGAGCTTGATGAGCAATCTAGGTAGATGGTTACGTTAAGGAGTAGTTTATATAGATACGAGGGGAAGATAACGTTTGACTCTAGACTTGAACAGATTAAGATTGTATTTATCCGGAAACACCCGCTTAGGATTCTGTACCATAGCGCAGTGGGAAAAAGCTGAAAGAAACTTACTTCTCGCCGCTTGAATATGGAGGAAATGGGGGAGGGTTTGCTTCTATTTAGAAAGCATGGTGGTTTCTAGCTATGAAGGTCAGACCTGTTGGAAGCAGGAGATGCAGTTCATCGGAGCACTTTCCATGGTAGTAGCAATAGAGCAGAAAGAAACTTGCCACATCCCACCTGTGTGTGTGTGTGTGTGTGTGTGAGAGAGAGAGAGAGAGAGAGATTTGATTTTTTGACACTCAAGTAAACATAATACCTAATTTCGATAAACATCTAAAGGCACGTAATGATATGGATTAGCTCTAACTTTCTCAGCCATCACAATAACTTAAATATCGATAATCTTGTTTACTTGACACATAGAAATGTAATATATAAATTATGGATTGTACAGCTTTGAAGTTTCCAAAGCTGTTGCAGCTAATTCAATTAAACATCTCTGCATCTTCCAACATTCATTGTCAGATAGGTTCTCCCATTATAGTGATGTCAAATATTTTGTAATCTCGAGAATAAAATATTCTTTGAAAATATTAGAGACACGGGTATAGCTAGTGACGATCCGACGTAAAATAACTTTGACCATCTGAAATTTTTGCTAATCATCCTTTCCAGAAATGCCTTGAATGTGCATTTCCAATGTGTAATTTAGTCAAACAATCTGGATATCATGTTGAGATTCCAAAAAAATAATGTAGTCTATATAAAATTTGCTGAGTCCCGTTCAACTTTTCCACTAACACACAATCTCTATCCATAAAAGGCAGGATGTGTGTGTGCGTGCGCGTGCGCGCGTGTGTGTGTGTGCAACGAATGCACGGCCGCAATTTTCGGCGGATCTGGACCACATGCTCCAAGTTAGCGGGAAGGCCAAGACCGACGTTGCATTTCTCAACTCCCATTGATAGTGGGAATAAACGATTTTTTCATGCTTCTACGACAGTTTTCATGTAGTTTGCGGCCATTTTGTACTGGCCAGTGTGAGAGCCAATAGCTGGCTGCCACGAATTGGTAGGAAGATTCTATTGGCCAGCGTGAGAGCCAACAGCTGACTGACACGAATTTTAACTAGCATGCTAACATGCAAAAAAATCGATAGCTGCATTCGTCACAAGTGTGAAAAATTTTAATCTGCATGGCACTTTGCTCCAATTGGCTCATTCGCTTGCTTAAACTCAACGTTGATTCTGATTCCGCAGAACTGGGTTGGGTGTTAAAAAGTATTTGTTAACGTTCCTTTTTCATACGTTTTTTCTAGTTACGAGTTCTTTTTTTTAAAGCTGATCGTTTTGTGTTCATTTTGTTTAGTTTTTTTCGTAACAGATTTAATGTTTAGCATAGAGCTTAGAAAAAATTCGCAAGGTGAGATAGGAAGAAGTAAGGCATGTAGCAACATCAGCACGGCAAAGGGCACTCCTTTGAAGGCAAGGAAGGGCAAAAATATTTTAATTCAAGTGATAGCGATTGCTATATGAGTCGTACGATTTTTTAATCAAGCACGGCAAGGCCGTGCCATGCTGATAGTTGAAAAATAAAATGTGTGACAGAAGTCCTTTCCACATATACTTCCTGAAAATTCCACACACATAATGGTAAAAAACTAGCGAGATGAAGACAAATTTGCCACTATTTTTTACCATTATGTGAGAGGTATTTCTATATGTTGTATGTGGTTTTGTTTCATCAGAAGGTTAACGTTTTTCTTTAATCTACTATGAAGGCTGCTAGTGATGCACAAAAACTGAGGTAAGTTAGTGCGCTCCAGTTTATTTCTTAACTGCCATATGCTACTTGTTAGGAGCATATTAGAATTTGTCCCCCAAAACAGAATGATATCACTGACAGAAATCACCCAACAGTCGTCATCCGTTGATATAGTAAGCGAAACTTCATTTTATGAAGAATATTTTTAATACCATAACATACCATATATATTTGCTATTTTATTTATCTATTTTAATACTGCGATCATCATCATCATCATCATCATCATCTTTCGATTTATGATATGTTCACACTACATACCAAGTCTGGGGGAAGAACTAAGGCAAGTAGTGGTGAGGTGCTATGGCTACAGCTCATGACTTGTTCTAACTGTTAACCATGTTCACCATAGTCTATGAATATATAATACAGCGCAGTACGTAATCTGTTCAATGAAACAACGTTAAAGATTAATACTCACAAGTCAGACACTCTACTGAATCCGTCTATATCGCCAATACTACCATCATCTCTTCTGTAATTCTTCAGTCTTCAATATCAAAGGCCGGCTGTCAGTGAATATTCGAGAAAAAAAAACATGGCCTGCCTTTATACACGTCGCATTGACTATTTTCAGCCTTCTGATTGGTTAACCCTTCTATTGGTGAACTACAAAATGAGTCAGCTCATTTTGGCAGGCTCACTAGTACTGAGGTACTCAAAAATTCCAACACTAACTGCCATAACTTATCTAACTTTACATGGACAACGTTCTTAGTATGTGGGCTGTTAAGACATATTTTTGTATTTCTGCTACGCTTGGATTCCCAGGATTTTTTTCTAAATGTTGCTGTGTTCATTTTTTTCATTACAAGCACAAATACTAATACTGGTACTAATCTTGTTTTAAATTTTCACATTTTCCCCTTTTAATGGCCATGTCTTTATACTTTTTCAAATTCCTTGTTTGTTATACCAATTAGTAGGCAAAGTTTTTTTCGATTTTTGATTCGGCCAATTTGATTCAATCTTCCTGTATTTAATGATGGCGAATATCTAGAGAATTTTGATGTTTTCTATTTCTGTAACCGTTGCAGGATGATGTCCATAGAAATGTTTGTTAACATCTTTTCCTACGTGTTTGCATATTGTCTAGTGTAAATATTGCCCAACTATATGGTCATGATTTTCATATTCATTTGGCGCAAGTACAGACCATCCTACGATTACGTGGTCTACGGTTTCATGATATTTGTCACAGAACCTGCATTTTGTTTCTACACTGTAATATATGATATTTGCCTGAAAGTTCCTAGTGAAAAGACTCCGGTCTTGCGCTGCAAGAATAAAGCTTTTCATTTCAGCATTTAATCAAGATGTTCATAACCATCAATGACTTCACTTTATCAACATCAGCTTTATTAGCATATTCTGGATATTGGCCAAGCAGAGGTTTGTTTTACAAGCGGGGTTTCATCTGTCAAAGAGATTTATGTTTGGTTTTCTTTTTTCTTAAATTCTTGCTGCCTAAGTTGGTTCTGGGCTTCTGTTTTGGATTTCTACACAATCTACTAAATGTAAATCTCGTTTGTATTTGCACACTTCTTTCATGATTAAATATTTTTTTCTTTTAATTTCGTGTTATTTCGTGTATCATCCAGTCCTGTATTGTTACCATGTATGTTAGAAAGTCAATGGCTATTGCATAATTCTAAGTTGAATATGATTTCTTCAATATTCTTTACGTGGATGTATAGACGGTTTGCATTAGCCTTTAGATGATTTATGTTATGCTTAGAAAAAAACATCCTTGTCCCAGAATCCATTCGTTTGATGTCATTTAGAGTCCAGTTCAAGATGTTGAAGCTATATTGAACCACCGGGATGGCAAGGCTATTAAATTCATAATTCTGTTGTGAGATTTCAGTTCCGTTCTTAATAACAGTCACACGTTTCTATAGTATACTTTCCGCACTATTTTTTTCATTTTTTTATGACGAATTGCTACATCCTCATTTACACCGTATTACTTATCTTCATCATGCTCTAAATCTTTGTTACGCTAGTGGTTAAACTCATTGGGAAACTTTTTTTTGAGTGATTCTCGTAAAATTGTGGCTTTAGCACACTTATTCAAACTGAATTCCAGTCCAATGTCATGACTGAAACCTTTTACAGTGTTCACATCTGTCATTTCTACAATGCAACATTAAGTCGTCCATATAAAATAGATGGCTTCTTTTCCTTTGAGATGTCTTATAGCCATTTTCTGTACTGTTAACTTCGCTGCTTAATGCTATTAGGGATATACAAAATAGTAAGAGAGACAATGAGGTGACTAGAAATTTTTCTGCTGTTGATGTTTATTTCACCAGATTTATAGATTCAAGTTATATGATTGAGGTTAAGTGTTGTTTTCAATATCGACATAATTTGTTTGACGAAATGGATAATATTATTATTAACGGAATCATCTTTTTTTCATGTTTGGTCTTAGTTTTCAATTTCTGTAGGACAACACATGTTTAATTAAACACTTACTTCTGGAAATATAAAATGGGTCAAAAATCCACCCTCGGATCGTGCATGTTATTACAATTCTCTTAATTTGATATCTATTTTCTTTATTTCAGTTATATTAGTGTTAACAACAGTTAAACTATAAGTAACAACTTGTATTGTTAGTGACTGTGTAGCGATAAACGAACAATGAGATCCTTGTGAAGATTGCAATTAATGTTTTCTTGATTTCAATTCTAACTACGGTTGGCTGTTTTTTTTCTTCTTCATCTTATTCTTCTTCCTTTTCTTTATCTTCATTTTATTATTATTATTATTATTATTATTATTACTAAACGCCTCAAAACTGAAGAACTTTTCGGAAACTTCTTGTAGAGTAAGTGATTACAGTTTTCGGAAAATCTACAGTTTTGTTCTCAAATCCAATTTTCCCTAAGCGCTCATTCAATTTTCTCCGTAGTGTTCCGAGCGAACCATTATTATAGGAATTAATTCTGCAGTCATTTTCTGTAGCTTCTTTTAATTCCCTCGATGATTCCTTGCATTTTTAAACTTTTTACTTTGACGTTCACTCAGGTAGCAGTGGGAACAGCAAATTCACTAATTTCACACTTGCTATTCTCCTTATCTACAAAAATAATGGCAGCTCTTTGTGCTTGAATGACTCGATATTGTCGGCACTGTTGACGGATATTTACTTTCTGAGGAAGATATTCCGAGCTGTGACTAACTAATAATATCCACATTTAGTTCAATGATTACTTGGTTTATATCATATTCTTCATATAAGTCTTCTAATAAGCGCCTTTCTATCTGACGATCTATTCATAAGGGCTCCCTTTTTTATCACTATATTCATGGCAGATGTTCAAACATCTTAATTCCTTAGTTCCACCTGTTCAGAAATTTCTAGATAGGATCCACCATGCCACTTATACTGTGTTGACACATCCACATTGCCTTCGTATTCCAATGGTAAGTAGGAAGTTTAATTTAATCAAGCTCTTCCCCAAAAATAGTGGACAGACACAGGAAAGGATGATACCCCGATCATTACAATGGTAGCATCTTTAAGTCTAAATCCAAGTTATTTATCCAACATATCGTCATAATATGCAATACTTACTTCCTCTAAGTGCATACATAAAATAACGTCATTGATTTGTTCTTGGCCATTTCTTTGGTTGAAAAATAGGAATAACATATTATAGGTATTTACTTGACTCCCACAAGATAAAGATGTGACACAAGGTCGTTTAACGTGGGAAACCCGAGTGTTTCCACTCAAAGGCCACTGGTCAAAATTGGTCATAGCATGTCCAAGCTGGTCAGAGCTTAGTCAAAGCTGGTCATAACTTGTCCTAGCAAATCCAGGCCGGAGCCAGTCCAAGCTAGTCGAAGCCTTGATCGAATCTCAGCCATAGGCCAAGAAACGATCCAATATTTGTCAAAACCCCCAGCATAACGCCAGGTAAGTAAGGGAATAACATATTATATGTGAATATATCGACTTTAATGAATTTGCATAATCTCCGAGTTGTTCTTTTTCCAAATAAATGTGTTTACGCGATATATTAACGAAGAAATCAAGAAGTGACTTGATTATTTTAAAACAAAATGCTGGTTTACTCCAAGCTAAGGGACCCTTCTACCCTAACCATAGATAATTTCTACCGTACTTTGTCTGAAGTAGAAAATGGTGCAATAGTCGGTGTGAAACTCCTGTAATGTTTATTGAAAAAATAATTTGTCTAAGTTGATTGTCAAATGAAAGTTGGTCTGAACTTGCAAATCTTCTAGATCATCCAAAGCAGGGCTTAATCCTTGATCCTACTTTGTTTTAATTTTCAGAAACGACCCACACGATGGTATCAGCTCTTAACTTGGTATCGTTGCTGATGACATAGTCATTTACTCCTGATCGTTCCTATAAAGTCAAATTGGTAGCTGATATAAAAAAAGACCCTTGTTATCTGGGAGAAACGATGAATTGTTATTTTTTTCTATGCGTCGTGTCCTTTCAGGACGTAGGCGATCATGGCTCTCCATCTCCCTGTATCCCTTGCAGCTCTCAACATGTTCTTTCCATCTGCCATCTACCCCAGACCACGTTCTGTCATCCAATTGCTTAAGGCTGCTTGGTATGTCATCCTTTGTTTCCCCCTGTTTTTCTTTCCCTATAGTTGACACGTAATTATCAGATCCTCCAGCCACCCCTTCCTCATTTTGTATCCCAGGATCTCTTCATAATTTTAAGTATAAACCTTCACTTTGTTTGCATCTTCTCTAAAACCTCATATTTGCTCAAATGCTCGGTCCATAATATCCTTAGCATCCCTCTGTAGAACCATATCTCCATCACCTTCAGTTTCTTCTTCATCTTTGAGGATATCGTCCAAAATTCATTGCCATAAAGAAAAATAAATGTCATGTAAGAGCTTAGCATTCGTTTCTTTGTTACCAAAGAAAGCCTTCTGTCTCACAATATTCTTCCCAGCTTTTGGAATGCGTCATTCGTCATCGCAATATGTCTACGGATCTCAATGTCGCATTTACTGTCCTCTGTCAGAATGCTTCCCAGATATTTAAACTTCGGCGTTTGCTTGATTTTACTGTTCTCAACCAGAAAGTCGGGCTCATTTCAAAGCCTCTGAAACTGCTCTAAATTAATCATATGAAATAACACTTTCTACCTTCCATCAGCATGACTGATTATAACTTCCAGGAGAGTTACCCGGTGTTCCTTCTTAGATTTACTTTCTCTGCTGACACAAAGTGGAAAGACTATATTGAATCTATTGCTAGGTCAGCTGATAAGACATTTGTTTCATTGTGACGTTCAAGACAATTTTTCTCACGAGAATCTATCTTGTACATTTAAAATTCTGCCATCCATCCATGCAGTGAATGTTGCCGCCACATCTGGTCTAGGGCTCCTTTTATATGTCTAAAGATCCTTGATAAAATACAAAGAAGTATCAGCAATATTACTGGTCCTAAACTCGTATCCTAGCTTCAGTCATTTTGTTACCACCGTAAAGTTGCCTTCCTGTGCTTTTTCTATAAATACATTCGTGGCTACAGTTCGGGTGAACTATTCTTCATGGTACCTAGAGTTTTTGAATTTAAGCACAATACTAGAATGATGACGAGTTCTCACCAATTTACATTTGAGTTGGCTGAATTGTAATCATAAGTTCTAACAGTTTATTTTCTGTGGGACTCTCTTCTGGCTCCATGCGTTCCAAAGAAAATGAATCTTCAAAAAATTAAATGCCATATCAGTCAATTTCTAATGTCGTAATTCTTCTTCTTTTGTTCTTGTTTTGAGTTAATTTGGAACCATATAGCATATGTGTGAATTTTTCATTATATTTGAAAATATCCCCCCATACACACACACACACACACACACACACACATATATATATATATATATATATATACGAAAATGAAGCATTCTTCGTTGATTCGAACGCCGGCGCATATATCCATTCCACAACACTTGAACCTCTATGGCGTCATATATTCGTTAATATTTACGTGTAAGGTCTATTATATTGCCAGTCGTTCGTCTTGGAAAGGATTCTTAAATACTTCGCAGACAACGGGAATAGATTTTCAAAGATTATGGCCTTTTGATGGCTTCCATAATCAATAGTTCTTTTATCACTATAGTATTTGTACATTTATTTGAACAGTAACCTACGGAATACATAACAAGAGCGCAGCTAACTTGATAAAACGAGGAATATTATCTACACGTAGGATTTGTTCATACATGCTTTCGTCTTTTATACGCCGTATATTTCTGGGCGTGGATGAACTTAGATCTCCGCAACTGCCTATCACTTGTGGCTCTAAGCAAAATAAATATTAAAAAATTATATACATATAGAGATAATTAAAAAAAATGACTCCACTTATACTGGAAAAATAAAAGAACACATGAACTTTGAAATTTGAATTCTAGAACGCTGCATAAGCAGTAAAAAATGTACAGTATGAAGTTTTGTATTCACATAAACAAATATATATTTACTCACAGATATCTTAACTCTCTGAAGATGGACCTATATGAGATTGAAAGCACATAGGAAAAGAAAAAAAAACACATTCGAAAGAAAATTTTAGTATTTTTCTTACTCAATTATTTAAATTTGCTAACAAATGAATACGCTAAATTGAAAGGATCGCAACGAAAACTAAGGAACATATGTTTAAAACGTTAAACCAAACGTGTTTGAATGAAAATATGCTGCCTAAATATATACAATTTTAAGCTCTAAGCAAATATATTTACTATCCCTCTTATTTCATCTTTTGTCCATTTAAACTCATTAGATTGTTTCTATCTGCACACCTTGCCGCCAATATGTCATCCAAGTCCCCTACTTTAGCTCTCCCTCTTCTCTTCTCTCTCATATTTTAAGCTCGAGTATCCTTTTGTATCCATTATCTTTAACACCTCCTCTTTGTTCATATCTTTTCTCCATGGTGTTCTAAGCAAGCACGCGACCTTCATCCCCAATACATCGACTGTGTCGCTTTGTGTGTGTTCCTTTTGAGCAGGTGAATACACGGAAAAAATATGTTTGCCTATAATTTATTTTATGAACTTTATCAATTACATAACGATAATACCAATCATTGTAACATCAGAGAACCATCAGCATTCATTGTCCCTCACCTCGTTTATTCAAGATATATGTATTTGCAACGTTTTAATGTATTAAATTAGAGAACACAGACAACAGATGTGATAACTCATCGAAAACTATGCGACTTTAAGGTTGCAGGAGAAGACAAAAGATGCTCTTTCTCGGAACCAATCCTATAGTAGCTGTTAGATAAGTCAGAAAAGATGTATTTACACGAGCGTCAATGTACTAAAGCCTATTCTAAGCCTCATGATGAACTAGATCGACTAGAGTTAAATATGAGAATATGAAAAAAAAAAGATTAGGGAAAGATGCAATTATGTCATTAGCTTTAATCATTGAAATTAAACGAGTCTATATTGATTTTTATATGGAGCTTTACAATTGGCAAAGGAACTGAAAATAATGATTGTTTCACTATATATATTTTACATATTAATATAAATCAAATTCACCACATCACGAATAAAATATAAAATATTACTGATTTTACAAAAGTTAATAAGGGATCCAATACTGCATGTAAATATGTTTTAATTAGAACATGATTGGATTTATTAAGATTGTAACATAATTTTGACATTATAAATTTAATGTTTTATAGTAACTATACTCTAATATCATTCGACATTTGAAGACCTAAGTTTGAAGGTAATTTTAAGGGGGTCACATAAAACATGAGATATTAAATTAGAATATATACTGCTGGCCCTGGCTGCGCAGTGTAACAGATATATATATTTTTTACCGTAGTCCAGTTAGCTTCAAAATTAGGTCTTCAAAGATTGAATGATACGCGAGTACATACGGTATATATTCGCTATTCATTGACTGACGAATTAACGTTTTACTGTCGGTTGAAATGTATATTTTCCATAAAAGTTCTTTTCAGGATAATAATCTTCTTAAGTCACCTAATTATTATCTCTCTTATCACTTATTAGTGATGGCTACTTTCTTAACGTTTTCGTTTAAATAATGTTGTAAGTCAATACCTTCATGATTCTATTATTTTATCCTCGCATTACATGTTATCCATTTTAGTCGTTGCTGTTGTTAAAATTGCTGTTGTTTTTTTTTCTGTTATTTGGTAAAGTCTTTTGTTATGGCGTAGAGAGATGAAGGCTGGTCCCCTGTAAGAGACACTCACCCGAGCCCATTTTTTTTATCATTGATCTGTGGAAACGATCATGTACAGCTGTCTGTACGAGGTGGAAATTATTGATGGCATCCATATGAGAGTCTATTTAATAATATGACTGACTTTAGGAGAATTAAGGTTTTATTTAATTTACTATTATGTTTTTTTTTTCTCGTACCATTAGATCGATATATAAAACAATGAATTCAGCCGAATATTTAAATCAAGTTGTATACTCCATTTGTAATTATTAATGCCAGAATCTTATATCGGATACACTTTCAATGTGGTTCCATGCTTTGAGCGTCTTCTAGCCGCAAGCTGACGATATGCTTCAAGTGAAACGCTTTATTAAATCCATTGTTCATGCATACTGTATGGAGTCGTTAATCGACTCCTTATGGTGATTTTGTAATCGTAACTTCGATATGGGACGAGGCCGAAACTATGTACACCCAGTGAGCATCGAATTCACTGCTCAGTCATAACAGATCTAGTGAAACAAGCTTGCTATCTATTACACCACTGCGAGGAGCCCTAATAAAATACTTATATATATAATTTATCATTGCAAAAGATTCGACTAAAATGTAGTGAAACCATCATATTTAGTTTAGAGCTGATTAACACTAATTCACCAGCCATGACAGAGTTCGAAATCATTTACGCAAACTTGTAGGCGAAGAAATATTGTCCATTCTGCAGACACATTATCACAGACATAACGTTTAAAACATACCATTTATCTATCGTGATTTCCATGGGAAATATTCAGATGAGTTCCCATCTTTAATTCCACCAAACATTCAAACATTTTTACGTCATGCTACTTCTGCGGACTATGATCCAAAAATTTAATTCAAAGAGTCTTATCCATAGAACTGACATATATGGAGCAGACTATGGCGTGGATTCTTCTTGGAAAGCGAAGATCGATATCCATCTTGTCAAGTATCAATCGTTATCTCTCCACCTTTAAATCTAAATCTTAACATCCTAAAACTTCCTTTTTCATTTATATTCCTCGTCACATACAACATCCTGCTACTTTATGTGATATATTTCCTCAGGACGTAGTCGAGCCTTTCTCTCCAAAATTTCCAGTCATTTGTGGCTCTTAAAAAATCTTGTACTTTCGTTATTTCTTCTAAAACCTATTCCATCATGGATTTACTTAATCTCATCACTGACGTTATTCGTTGTTTTTCCTCAGTCCCACTTGCCCTCGCAATGTATTGTGAGTATCAGATTTTCCAAGTCCTCCTTCCTCAGTATGCTCTTCAGAAATGTCAACTGTCTCTCCCCGATACTGAGGATAAGATTTTTTTTGTTTACATTTTCTCGAAAATCTTGTTAGTCTAATGTTCGGTCCATAGTATGCTCAGTATCCTTCTGGAGAACCACATTTTTATTGCTTCAAGCTTGTTCTTCAGCTTTGAGTAGATTGTCCAGCATTAACTAACGTTTAAAAGTACAGATATCATGTCATATCTAAGTACTTTTTTCTTTATTTCAAACGAAGTTTTTCAGTCTTTTGAAAAGCATTTTTAGCTACTCCAATGGTTTTTTTCGGATTTCAGTATCGCACTTTCCATCCTCTGATGTTCTGTCTTTGTATTAGCAACTAAAATAATCAAAAGATTTGTTTAGATGTTCAGAAGTAAAATTATGGCAAAAAATTTTCGTTTTCACATTTCTCAGTTATCATTTTCTAAGTCATGTTAATTAACATATATGAAGAGTAAAAAACACTAAACATATCAAGTCCATTCACAATAAAAATTGTAATAAATATTTAACACATATTTGCTGTATTTTTTTAGCAACACACTCAATCCTATTCATGATTGCACCAAAGTTGTTTTCTTCAAATTGTCTTCATGAAATGAATTATGAGAGTTTTCTGCTAACGTCTGAGTTATTATTTAAAATTATAGTGATTTTGTTATAAAAATTCCTTCTCAAAAAATATATATATATATATATATATATATATTGAAGAATATATATATATATATATATATATTGAGAAGGATATATATATATATATATATATATATATATATATATATATGAGAATATATATATATATATATATATATATATATATATATATATATATATATATATAATTATTTATTTAAAAATATGATTCAACGATACATAAGAGCTTCCATGTTTCAAAACAAGAGCCAAAAACTTCAGTATAATTATTTGAATTAAATTGAATTAAAGTACCAAGCTCTGTTCAATCTTCAAGCGATTTTTTTTTTGGAATAACTAATTCCTGAAATTTACGCGTTTTATAAGCATATTCATTATTGAAATTAAAATTACTATGGTAACGGCTAGAGCAATTGTTTAAAGAAAAGGGGCGTAAGAGTTAATAGTTTGTATCAATATCTCAGTTACATCAAAAAGACGTAAATATATATATATATATATATATATATATATATATATATATATATATATATATATATATATATATATATATACAGACATCAGGAAGGAAGAAATTAACATATCATCATCGAATAATTCGGTAATAAATTTATTTCGACAAATAATTTGTTATATCTGTCTCATCAAGCCGTAAGTACAAAATGGTTTAAATTTATCCATAGGTAAATTTCTAAATTACTTGACGCAGAAATAAAATCCTGTGGACATATATCATATTTCTGTCCAACAAGAATTACGTTACTTATATTACATAGCCCTGCAGGGAACAAGGTTTCTGACATCCCAAAATGCAGGCGTGCACTCTTAGAAAAAGTGCTCACAGTGTCCAACATCCCACAGGAGCGGAAATAAAAGCTAATTTTTTTTTTTTCAAAATGTACAAAAATACAATCAAAACATAAACCTACTCAACTTGTATATAGTTTTAAGGGAAACTATATTTATCGCTTAAATATCTGGAATAGAGCGTATGTAACATTACTGTAATTATTGAACAAAATGACTCATGCCATATTCACGGAAAATTTACCAGTCAAAAGAATTCTCTTATTGCTATATCTGTACAAAAACGCAGAACCTTAAAATTTAAATTCAAACTCAGCGTTGTGACCGCACGTTACAAAACAATAACACATTTCTCATAGCATTTTTTCGGATTACATCTCTATTTTCGTTGTCTTCTTATTACTGAGAAGTACAAACAAGAACAAAATCTACTTCCATACCTGATGATGTCTGTAGGAACAGACGAAAGCGTGTAAAAAATTAAAAAGAACTTATGCAACTGGAATTGATAAACGGGGATCATATCATTCATATACAGGTTCGGGGTTGATGTATCTTATTTATATTGTTTTCGACGAAGTATTCTCGCCATTTAAATCATTAACCTCTACATTTTTTTTTTTTTTTGTATGAATGATTCTTGAATTTTAATATATATATATATATATATATATATATATATATATATATATATATATATATATATAGTTAAGTTACGAAAAACTTGGTAATCCGTATAGGTAGTACCAAGGAGGATGAAATCCTGAGAGCTCAATGTAAATCCAGACCTAATAATTTAAAGAAAAAAAAGGACCACTTTAAGGTTCCATTGTAATAATTTATTTCACCAGAGCCTTTTAAAGGACGCTAGATCATCAGACATCACTTCCACAAGGTGAAACAAAAAATGAAATAAAAATTCAAACTTTTGAAGTGTAGTATTATGTTTATGTAATTTAACAGAGAGGGTAGCGAGAAGTGGTGCGAGAGACATGGTAGAGTTTAGAGAGGGTTTATTTTAATATTTCTTTCAAACATACTTAGTATTGAGGAAGGCGGGACCAGACATTGGCATATTTAATCGGAATGATATATTGAAATGGGAGGGGAGAATACAGAAAAAGAAAAAGGAAAAAGAAAGAAGGTGGAAGTAAAGAGAAAGAATCTGTAATTAGATTTTAGAAGTTTATGTAGAAAAAAACAGATTTTAATGTTTGATAGTAATTTCAATGCTTTAAAAACTCCACGAAGAAATTAATTTGATGTTTGCTCGCAATTCAAATATTTTACTCTTTTACAAATAATTTAGGGATTTAATATGAGTTAAATAATATATTTAAAAACATATTTATAGAAAACACATTAAAAAAAAATTAAACTATAACATTTTACTGATAGTAATCTTTAAATATTTTAAATGACTATTAAGTTAACATCTTTATCAGTTTGAATCTAATTCATGAATGTAATTTGTAACTATTTTTAGGTGGGTAATCTTTCTTAATTATAGCTTAGGTTTCAAATTAAGATGTTTGAAGGTAATATATCAAAAAAATTAAATAAAATAAATATATATACACACACACACACACACACACACACACACACACACACACACACATACATATATATATATATATATATATATATATATATATATATATATATATAATTTTCACGAGTGCGTCAATAACGTCAAACGAAATCAGGAAACTTTCATTGCGGATAGAATTTACTTAAAGGAACGATTAATTAGCTTATCTTCATACCCTGCCTCGCGGCATTTTCTACTGGCCAGAGTGAGAGCCAACAGCTGACTTACACGAATGTTAACTAGCATCCAACTTGCAAAAAAATCGATAGCTGCATTCGTCACAAGTGGGAAAAAATTTAAATCTGCACGGCACTTTACTCCAATTGGCTCATTCGCTTGCTTAAAGTCAACGTTGATTCTGATTCCGCAGAACTGGGTTGGGTGTGAAAAGGTATTTGTTGTTAACATTCTTTTCTCATTCGGTTTTTCCAGTTACGAGTCCTTTTTTAAAGCTAATCGTTTTGTGTTCATTTTGTTTAGTTCTTTTTTCGTATCAGATTTAATGTTTAGTATAAAGGTTAGAAAAAATTCGCAGTGCGAGATAGGCAAGAAATAAGGCATGTAGCAACATCAGCACGGCAAAGGGCACTTGTTTAAATGCAAGGAAGGGCTAAAATATTTAAGTCAAGTGATAACCATTGCTGTATAAGTCGTACGATGTTAGAATCAAGCACGGGCAACGCCGGGCCATGCTGCTCGTAATAATATATAATTGTTTCACGTTGAGGTAATAATTAATGATTTTATCTTTAAGGTGGTCATTATGAAGGATATTAGGGACTGTCAATTTATTCTCTTTCAGTAACCTTGATCTTTCAATATTTTCTGACAAGACCGCAGAATTAAATAGGAAATCAATGTGCACAGGAAGTGGGATGTTCCAATTAAGTATCTTTTCCCAGGGTAATTACACGGTACGTTTTTGCTAATAGTTCTGCATTCGAAATTTGAAAGCAATTTAATTTTTTTTCTTTTTTTTTGTATTTCTTTCCATCGCTTTCCTTGCGTTTAATGTAATTATTATCGAAATCTGAAGGGAGAATATCAGAAACCTGTAAAGAGTTTATGGAGAATCGGCTCAGTGAGATGGCAATGCAACCTAAATAAACTCTTGCTGATTATGTGCGAATAGACAGAAGCAAAAGTTAGCAACATCCGATTTTGGAAAAGTGCGCGATGAATCTGACGTAGCATAGCATATGTAAATTTACAAAAATAAAAGCCCAAAAGCCATAGGAAAAAAGACAAACTTTTCTAAGAGACACAAAAAAACAAGAAATTATCGAGAGCCTTCATTACCGATCACCTTAAAAAGCACGACCAAAAGATGAAAAAAAGGATTGTGTCAGTGGTTGGCAAAAACACATAAGTTGGCGATCATGGCTCGCCACAATTTCTAGTCCATTGTCGTGTCCGGTTCAGATTCTTACCCTGTCTTTTAAACAGGAGGAGAGTTTCTTCTTTTTTTCACGTGTTCTCTTTTTAGGATTCGGTTTTCGGTTCTTTTAGAAGTCTTTTCGTTCCCTTTCACTTCCAGTTGTCCCTTACGTCTTAGTGGAATTATCGAATTGCTTGGAATATATTGATCTTTTTTAAAAAATCTCTTAATACATTTTGTCTTTTTCCCTATGCCTTCCAGGCTCTGTACTTTCAACCATTTTTCTCAAGCTACTTTCCACTGTCCTTCTTTTCTTCAGTATTTCTTGTACAATTTTCCTAAACCCCTTTTCCACGTCATATGTCTAATGAATTTGAGCAAAGCTGTGATAATTTGACAACGAAGATTCATATTAAAATTTCATATAATTAAAATAAACAAAATTAAAATGGTCCTCTTCATTTCATGGCGGATAAGGTAAATAACGAAATCAATCCATCGCCAGTCTCAAAAATCCAAGTAATTGGTCGTAAGAAGAGAAAAGGGAAATAAATGGCCAACGGTCAATATCTTGACATGTCAAATATTGGACGATATTATTGTCATGGGATATTACCCATAATAATAATAATGGACTAAATACTGCGCCTCATGAGTAGGCAGAGAGTCACTCGCTCAACTTTCTGATCGAGTGTTCGGTTGAACTCTCTGTCTCCGGACGTAGAGGAACCCGAAGGAGGCTCCGCCGAAGGGCGGAGTCTCCTTCGGGGAGGTAAAACCGGCCCTGAACCCGTTTATACGGGTTCAAATGGGCTATTTTTTGGCCGAGCCTAATGGCTCGGAAATGCCCACGTTAAAAAGGCCTTTTTGCCACATGACACCCTCGTGGGGGTGACTAAATATCGTCACTCTCTCAACATTCTGAGCGAGTGTTCGGTTCAACTCTCTGTCTCCGGACGGAGAGGAACCCGAAGGAGGCTACACCGAAGGGCGGAGTCTCCTTCGGGGAGGTAAAACCGGCCCTGAACCTGTTTATACAGGTTCAAAGGGCATATTTTTGGGCCGAGACCACGGGCTCGGGTAAACCCACAATAAATAACCGACCTTGTGTCACATGTTGCCCCAGTGGGGGGGGGGGGAGACTGAATATTGTCAGTCGTTCAACTCATGAGCGACTGTTCGGTTCAACTCTCTTCCTACGGGCAGGAGGAACCCGAAGGAGGCTACGCCGAAGGGCGGAGTCTCCTTCCGGGAGGTTAAACCGGCCCTGAACACGTTTATACGGGTTCAAATGGGCTATTTTTTGGCCGAGCCTAATGGCTTGGGAATTGCCCAGGTTAAAAAGGCCTTGTGCCACATGACACACTCGTGGCGGGGGTGGGGACTGAATATCGTCAGTCGTTCAACTCTGAACCGACTGTTCGGTTCAACTTTCTTCCTACGGGCGGGAGGAACCCGAAGGAGGCTACGCCGAAGGGCGGGGTCTCCTTCGGGAAGGTTAAACCGGCCCTGAACCCGTTTATACGGGTTCAAATGGGCTATTTTTTGGCCGAGCCTAATGGCTCGGGAATGCCCACGTTAAAAAGGCCTTGTGCCACATGACACCCTCGTGGGGGGGTGACTGAATAATCTTGAGCGACTGTTCAGTTCAACTCTCTGTCTACGGACGGAGAGGAACCCGAAGGAGGCTACGCCGAAGGGCTGAGTCTCCTTCGGGGAGGTAAAACCGGCCCTGAACCCGTTTAGGCGGGTTTGAACGGGCATATTTTTGGGCCGAGCCCACGGGCTCGGGTAAACCCACAATAAACAACCGACCTTGTGTCACATGCTGCCCCAGTGTTGGGGAGACTGAATACTGTCAGTTGCTAAATCCTTGAACGACAGATCGGTTGAACTCTCTGCCTTCGGGCGGAGAGGAACCCGAACGAGGCTACGCCGAGGGGCGGAGTCTCGTTCGGGGAGGTAAACCGGCCCTGAATTCGTTTATATGTGTTCAATGGGCATATTTTTGGCCGAGCCCACGGGCTCGGAGATCCCACTTTAAAAAAACCTTGTTCCCCATGACGCCCTTGGGGGGGGGTGACTGAATATCGTCAGTAGTTCAAGTCGAGTCGAGAGTCGAGTCAGAGGCAGTCCGAAACAGAGTCTCGTTCAGACGATTACTGCAAGACATTTGAATAGTGATACTGGTCGAGACTACATTGTTCTCTCTACTAAACCTGATTGTTCATACTAACACTTCTACTTCTCTGTATATGTTACTGTTTGTAATATATCTGTGTTATTCCATACCTGTTTTCGAGTTCTTCTTTATTGGTTCTACATTGGACTATCACCGTGGTACAAGGAACCGGACCATAACAATTATATAATGATTCTTAACTTCAAATGCTGAACCATGTTTCAGACGTATATGAAGCTTTCAACCTATTTTTTATTTTAATATTTATAAATTCTTCTGGTAATTTTTGCCACCAAATATCATGTCACATAGGGATGGTTTGGAACCAAACCCAGCTCCAGTAAAATAAATGCAAGTAAAACAGTAGATGAAAAAAAATGGTCTTTTAAACTTTAACGAAATTAAAATTTACAATGATCATTTAGAAGTAAATTATATAATAATAATAGCTGGCCACTCATATTCGAGAATACCAGTCTACTAAGGCGGTTAGCCAATCCATATTGCAGATGCTCGCTCAGGCACATTCGTGTTTGTTCAACACCCACAGAGCCAACCAGTGGTTTATACTGCAACTATACTGCGCAGACCTTAGAGTTTCTGGGAGAGAGCGTGTTATCTAGCGTGATCAACAATCTGAACAACGCCAGCACAACCTAACCCTCGGTCATGATGCCTTGTGACATGTGATAACACAGCCATCGACGGAAATGTTATACCACTCCACTATCAATACCGAAACTATATGTCTTTAGGCCGATGTCGAAAAATAGCTACTGGTAAGTAATGATCATGTCAACAATTACAGCTAGCAAAATCTGCTTAAAATTTGACTAAATGATCAAAACATAATCATTTCTTCCAATGTAAAATAGGACAAATCAACTTCTGGTCAGTACTTGATGGTTTTGTTGTTCTTTTAAAATAATGCATAAAAACAAAACTTGATGATGTCCGTATGCAAGAGGTTCGTCGCCTTAGTTGTTATTCCATTACACAGCATACAATTTATTTGAACTGGCCACATCATGGACAGACAATATGATTCAGAATTGCAATACGCACATCCCCAGATATTTAATAAACGAAATTTCATCCCAGTCAGAAAACGTATGACTGCTGACATTATTGTTCATGGCTGCAATATCCAAGTGATATATCCAAACAGAAAAAGGCCGTCCCATAAAAAGGAATTCTACACAGAATTGATGAAATTTGGCATATTAGAATAAAAAAAAACAATACAAAGAAACTATCGATTAATAGGGTCTTAAAGCAACCTCAAGCATTTTAAACTTCACTGATATTTGATGGTAGAAAGACATCAAACTTTGAAACAGAAGCCTCAAACAGCAATGCAGAACACTTCCTAAACTCTTGTTACTCAAAGAAAAACCCCATACAGAATACATGGCTTGATCATACCATTAAATACCGCATCACATGTCATAGCTCAGATAAAATAACGAAAATGTCTATTGACTTCTGCGCCTCAGACTCTTAGATAAGGCAGTTTGTGACAGACGTTAGAGTATAAATCTCCTGCTTTGCTGAAGATCACGAGCTATTTGTAGTGAAACCAATCAACAAAGTAGGTCGCTTACGTACTACATAAACTACGAAAACATCGAAGTATAACACTCGTTACCTTAAGAGTTAAAGGTTACATTTAGAATCCAGTAATAAACGATAGTCCAAATTGTTCTTCGTGTGCCTTGATTAAATATGGACGAATCAGATAATTTTATCACAATGTCATTAGCTGAAGCACGTGAGACCATTCAAAGATTATCAAGAAAGAAAGACATACGCCTATAGGACGACAGCACTGAGTTGAAATTTTTGATGAGGGAATGGTACAAGCAGAAAAGGAAAAGATGGAATGGAAAATAACATACAATTAATAAAGTAATTTTTTTAAAAAATAATTAATTCTTTGAGAAACCAGAATCTCCGGAAAATTTTAAATGAAACTGACGAAGCCAAACAAAAATTGTCAATTTGTAAAAATGTGGCAAAATATCACAATCAAAATCTCCAAAGAATAATACCCTTGTCTCAAAGAACACTTTCAATCCCATTTCAGCACTTATCAGACTACACTTATGATACCCGCAGAAATAGAACATACATCAATATTCATCCAATCATATCAAAGACCGTCTCCAAGCAAAAACGAAGCTGAGGATGAGGACATTAAGAAAGTTATTAAAATCCATAAAAAAAAAACTAATAAAATATCACTAGACATTTAGACAATACTTTGGAAAATAGCTTACATTTACCTTAAATTTATTAATAAAATGCACTGTTTTATGAATGGCGTGTGAAATCAAAGTTCATGTCCAAGAAGTGAAGGTTATAACGCATTAATGTCTTATGGAAACAGAAAGTTAGCCTTTAATAAAGAGATAGATCTATTGGATCCATCATTGTAAAAGTATTAAAAAAAAAAGATCAAATAAACTATGTTTTCATCATTTAATGAAAGTCGATTACTGACGATCTAGTGTAATTTTTGTTCTGCCATGGATGCAATGATGGCATATATGTTGTCAAACGACTGCAAGAAATTACTTACTACTCTAATAGGAATATGTAAAACTGATTTGCGTTCTCACAGAAAAATATGACTACATGAATAGATGTGATGTCCCTGCAGCATTCGCTCGCTCCTCGCTGCTTCGTTCGACTGTCGCCGCTTTAAACGTGACGTCCGCATGTCTGCGTCAGTCGTGTTGTCCCGTCCTGTGACGACCAACTGGCTTGGTATTCGTCGCGGCACCCAAATGTGACGTTCTAACCTTTTGGTGATTCGGATGGGAATCTGGTCAGATCCGATATCAGCCTCGTCGTTCCCAACTCGCTTCCAACGTCTGGTTACCAAAGTAACTGCCTTGATCTCCAGTCCGCCTACCCACGTTGTGAATTGATCTTAGGCAGACGAAATCAATCAGTCGTTGGGGCCGTAATGCAAGCTGAGTTCAAATGAGGGCGGTATCGCACAAATATGTGTAAAATAAAATAAAATAATAACTCAAAAGTTCAAGGTATCAAAAAAAAGGATAATAATACTTTATATCTGGTTGCTGGATACATAGGACTGCGTCTATCTCTCGACCCGCTATACGGATTGTGACACGTTGTTTTTGTTAGGTGAGTTCTAACATCTTCAGTTGTCTGTTCTTTAAGAAATTGGTTCTTGGTGTGTCTTCAGGCGATAGCCGTAAAAATTATTTTGGTGGTATGGATCTAAGTCGCTCTTCAAAAATAAATTGTTCTTGGATTGAAGATGAGTTAGGAAGTTGCGCGAATCTTACAAGTCAGCTTTGCGAGGCCCACTTCAACTGCGAACTGGAGGCTGATCCGAACTGGACTGAACTGGGAAACTCTGATTTTCGCTTGCTGCGACTTTGCTTATATGGACGCCGAACAAATCCGGGGTGGGCTTCGTTGGGGTTTGAGGTTCCTTGATAATTCCAAATCCACAATCCCCTTCTTTTGTTTTCGGTCAGGAAAAATTTATTATTTCCATTTTTGGAAGTCTTCTCTTACCCCTACTTTCAGAAGACGTCAACGATCCTCCCACTTCTTCGCAGTAACATCTTATACCTATCCAACAAGTATGTACTTTCCTTCAGTTAAGGCATTTGTTTGTGGCTTTAAATATTTGTTAATTTTAGGATTTTTCAAATTGATACAAAATAAAGCAAATGACTGCATTGATATTTTGATTATGAAATAGTTACAAACTGCTCTGGCTTATGAATTGGTTAAGTAGTTTTTGCTTAAAGACAAATTTACTGAAAGTTTAGTCAATGTTAAGAAAATGTCAGTTCACTAGCTGCTAGCATTCTTGATCATTTAACTAAAAGTACTGAAAAAATATTCCCCAATTTTCATTAATTCCAATAAAGGTTTTCTTTGTTCCCTATTTCTGCATTCTTAATCGACTTTCTAAATTTACAGAATTATTCACCTACCTTGGGAGTAGTCACATGGATTTCACTTAACTCCAACCTGCTTCTCTTCACATCTCACACTTCAGCCCCTTCATTCTCTGTATTTTAACTCTTCCCACCTCTCAGGGCTGACATAACTGTCTTTGGGAAAAAATCTAATTTTTAAAGTGCATAAGAGAAAGGGTGTGGTTTAAGGAGTAGTAGCAGGCCTCCTCCCCCGCATCACACGATCACCTCCGCCTGGCTCTCGTTAACATTCATCCAATGGTCGATCAACAGTGTGGGCGTGACCAGACTAGCCTTGTTTCTTAAAATAAAATATATCTTGCTCAAAGAAAATAAAGAATTATCTCCTCTTTTTTTCTTTTTTTTTCAATTTCTTTTCCTTCTTTTCTTTTCTATTCTCTCTTCTTCTCTGGCCGCCAACAGAACAATGCGACCAGTAGTGTGATAACCACAATTTCTGTACTTCGTCAGTCAGATTTTCGCCAATTATCAGAGTGGGTGGTCGTCCAGCAATTACGGCCAACTTTTTCGATAATATTGTTTCACACTTATCGCCACATCCTAACAAAACCCAGACCTTGTCTAACGATATCTTTCCCTCGACAAAGACTTAACCTATTTCCCTTTGTTTTCTTTAGCTCGTGACCTGACCGACAGTCCGTGACACAGTTAAATGTTTATCTATTCTGTCCCGGAGTTTAGCTAGCCGATCTGGAATTTGTCAATTAGATTTTCGCCAGCACCAAGTGGCTGTTATCTATTCCCGATAATATAAGTCCGCCACCACGACACAGTTAATTTTTATCTATTTAGAATTTTCGGCAATGGCAATGAAACCTTTCACCATTTGTCACTATCAAAATTTCATTTCTTTCCCTTCTTTTCTTCCTTTTCTTTGCTTCCCAAATGGTGTCATATAGAGGTTACTTCTCATCCATTAGAAACGGCTTTCCAAGTTCGGAATCCAATGAATGCATCAATATAATACAAGAACTGTATCGGTCTACAAATCGTAGGTCTAGCTAGGACCCCAGTACGGAAGCATTTCAAATCTCATAAAATGTACGACAAGCGGTAAATGAAATCCACTGTTGATTTAATACATTCTTAGAATATTCTCTGCGCATTTAAAAACAAAGATTTAATGAGATGCTGAGTGACCCCCTAACCACTCAATACCACATCCCAAACGAGTCTTGCAATGGAAGACAGCGATCCTGCTTTCTCACCCGCGATCAGGGTACTTATGATGAGCGGGGATTTTTCATATGACATAGGTAGTCATATTTGGAATAATAATGACCTTGATCAGAAAACCAAAATTTTCAACCGAGTATTTCAAGAAACAGAACCGAACATAGAACTTTACAACTCAGAAACTACGATCCGGAATTGGAATGAAAGAAGAGCTGCACTTTCAATCTAAAATAAAATTTCAGTAACTGGAATTATTAAACACTTCACATACCTTGGCGTATGGATAAGTGATAAAAAATTAAGTTTTTTTTTATTATTTTTTTAAGCATTACACCCCGAGTAAGGCGTGAAGCCACTAGGATGCAGGGGGTTGCAGAAGATTTGGAGTGAGAGCAGATAGGAGTGATAGAAGAAAGGATGAGGAGAGGGATAATGGAAAAGATCAAGGTAACTGGAGATGTCGATTGTCATTACATTTGAATAGTTGGAGATTATAGCTCTCAGGGAAACAGTAATTGGGAAGGGTGTTCCACAGGCGAGAGGTGCGAGGTATATAGCTATTGGAGTAGAAGATACGGCTACATTTAAAAGTTTCTACAGTGTAAGGGTGAGGGTGGGATGACAGCCTCGTAGAGCGCTTGAATTCATGGAGTCTAGGAACCAGTGAAAGTAGCTCAACGGAGCAATTACCATAAAAGTATTTGTAGAAAAGACAGAGAGAGGCGACGTCGCGACTGTGAGAGAGTGACTGTAGACGAGATGCCAGATCAGGGCAATTATATTACATATCCGTCTCTGGATCTTGTCAAGAACTCCGAGGTAAACAGAAGGTGCCCCAGACCATATATGGCAGCAATACTCCATGCAACGGCGAATGTTTGATTTGTATATTTGAAGTATCGATTCCGGGGAGAAAAATTTCCTGGCGCGGCACAAAGAGCCAACTTTTCTCACGGTGGACGATGCAATTGACTCAATGTATTTGTTCCATCTCAGGTCAGCAGTCAACGTGAGACCGAGCAGACGCAGAGAGTTGCTCTCAGGAAGTTGACTATCAGACATTCTGGGGGGATCTCTATGGTGCTTAATAGAGAGTAGTTTAGTTTTCCAGGCGTTAAAGTTGACCAGCCAGTTCTTGCCCCAGTTAACAACCGATTGGAGGTCCATTTCAAGACGACCGGCAAGGTTAGTTTTGTCACCGACACTAGATTTGTTTTTTGAGGCAGGAGTAAATTGTAGTGTCGTCCGTGTAGATGCCAACTTTTAAATCTATGGCGTCAGGAAAATCGTTGATGAAAATAAGGAAAAGAGTGGGGCCAAGGATGGAGCCTTGGGGAATGGGAAAATGGATATAGAATAGGCGGCGCTAGATATAGTTTCACACTAAACCGTAAATTGTAGTTACTGAAATGTTATCTTTTCCTTTAAAAATACAAAAATATCTTATTTAAGGTCCGTTATTTTTTTTAAATGCAGGATGTCCGTAAACATTTTAACTGTGATGGATATGGCAAACACTGCGTGCCGTTGGTTTGGAAAAGATTTATATTCGATTGCAAAACTATTAAAGTGTCTTGAGTAATATGACAAAATGGCTATAGTAAATTTCAATTCAAGCTAGTAGGCAAAGTTTGCATAAATATATATATTTCATATTCGAACGTCACCATAGTTATCGGAAATATGTATTTAGTATCATATACATAACACTTAATTTATGATAGATGAAATTATACGATTTTTCCAAACGTACCCTGATTAACGTTGACCTTTTCCAGACACCTATAAATGATATCCACATTGATTTCTTTCATAAAATAATCATCGTTCTTTGCTCTTTAATTGCTGTACACTTATAATAATGTACGATAAAACTTGTTTTGTGACGCATTTGGAAAATATTGTGTGTTCAGGTGCCGCTTATCTTAGAGAGTTGTACAAAATATCCATTCGAAACCAAATTGCTCGACCCATTAGAAACCACAATAATTGTCATTATAATATTGTATTTCCAGTAAATGGCAATTTCAAATGTTTTTAAAAAAAGAACTTCAAGTCAACAAAGGTGTAACAATGCAAAATGAAAGTGTTAAACTGATAAACGTGGGAAAAATCATACAAGAAAAAGATAAGGCCTTCGGCAAGATTGCAGATAATAACACGAAAATCTGTACTGAAAATTCAATCAAATTTTGGCATTAGTAGGAAATAAAATTCGGTAGATTTTCCATATTACTGAGGTTCCTTGAAAAACGTTTAAAATCATGGAAATATATATTTTCTTTTCGTAATTTTGGAATCTCATGTATATTCATTAAAATTTCGCACGTTTTTCAAATAATTTTCTTCAATTCTCACTAATTGTAGAGACAATTCTTTCTCAGAAAAGATATACATCAATCACCTGTCTACAGCGATATTTATCTATCTATCTATCTATCTATCTATCTATCTATCTCAATATGTTCAATTATTTAGAGACCCGTTTCAGAATTGTAGAAAAATACTAATAGATTTAAGTACTGAAAAATCATCACACAGAAAGTAACTCATTTTTTTGTATTGATCTTCTCCAATGTTTTGAATCTTTGTATATATATACATTAACAAACCAGCAACGTCGTAGGAGACGCGTGGTATTCTTTGAACTCGCAGACGGTAAAATATTAAAAAATGAAATTTTAGAGGCTCAAAACCAGAATATTTTCAACAATATTTTCTTCCTTAAAAAGAAATATATATTTTCAATTAGCTTGTGCTTAAAAAAACCTAATTTTAGACCTACTCGGATTCTATTATAAATATGATTAATTCTTGTCAACTAACTAATCTTTCAGTTAAACTTTCACCAGGGTGCTTGTTCGATCGTTTGTCACACAATTGAAACAGAAATTCTCGAAATTAATTTCTCACATCATTTGCTTATTTTATTGGAGTATACAATTTTGCAAAATAATACTTTGTGATAGTTTGTGTACATGAGTCAAGAGTCGCAACATAATTTCCTGCCTTCTTTCCCCAGTCTAAATAAAATTATTAAAATATGTAGATCCGTGTTTGAAGATTAATTTAATTCTTCGTTTATACACTAATATCCTGTTGCAAATAATTGGTGACTACCGCCGTTAAACAATGTAAAAATGACCGCTGACCCATCGTCATGAAATATTTTTAAATGTAAACATACAAATCCAATCATCTACAAACAAAGGATTGGTGGCATATCGAATACATTTATGAATTATCGCTGAATTCACGAAATATAATGTATATTGGCCGAAATTTACAAAAAACACTCAAATAATTGTGAAAAAATGGCTACATTCAGAACGTATGAACATAGAGAAATTTGTCTAGCAAGTCGAATTTTAAGTCAGATAACCAATTGAATCTGATGACTGTCCCAGATTACAAAATAGTGGCTTTTCACTTGATAATGTGTAGATCTTTCATTGCGCTTGCTTTAGGGCAAAAATTCGCAATTCATAGTTTTTTTTTTTTTTTTTTTTACCGACGAGTTAATACGACGCTCCCTAAAAATGAATCTACATTTTTATTTTAGACATCACATACACAGCTTTCGGAATTACATAAAGTTCATATTTCATTTGAGTAATTACATTCCCATGCCCGCAAAAAAAATTCCTAATCGAGAATTCTATGTTGTCTGCATCTGATCAACATTCGAATACTTTCCAATCTAACATCCGAATAAATCCTGTTCAACTTTCCTGCACAAACTTCGTCAACTTTCGAAGATATTTCTTCTAAAACATGGAAGAAATAAAAAAAACCCAATGTGCCAATTAAGACGAGTCTTCTGCAACTACAGATTTACCACACTGAACTCCATAGAGAATGAAGCATACCCACAACTATATTTTCAACAAATAACGTTAATATCATTCATTTTTCTCAGCAAACATGTAAGATTCACAAAAAATATATTTACGGTCGTGCACTTTTCGCAGTCTATCTTCATAACAGATATTTTCTTCACATAGAAAATACACACTTCATTATATTCACCAATAACAACATCTAAATTTTTCCTATACTAAAAAAATGACATACAAAATGTTTATACTTCCCAATTTTCTACTGACATGAGAAAATTATTGCTGACGCAATTTAACCAGTTACTTAATCAAGACGTTGAACTGCGTATATTTTTTCGGGTATTTTGCTAAAAGAAAAGAAAAAAGCAAACATATTTAGGACTCAACAATGATATAATTTTCTCAAAAAATTTTCTCATAAATCTTTCTATCAGCTCTGAGCCATAGTCAAACCAAAAAATAAATTTCCAGTATTTAAAAAAAATTGCAATAAGGAAATCGTTCATCTCGAAAAACAAATTGTCGACAAGTTTTCCAGCACAATATTTTTCGTATCTGGACAGCACTCCTTTTCCAATAGATTGCATCATGTTTAAGTTGAGCCTCTGAAATTTCATTTTTTTAATGATATTTTTTAAATATTCCTTTTTACGGAAGAAAAACAATATTGTTTTTCTTTCTTAAAAAGGAATATTTCAAAATATGTATTAACCGATAAGCTTGGGATAAAAAAAAAAATCTAGATTTTTAGATCAAACCAGAGTCTATTATGTTATTATAAATATGATTAATTGTTATCTGCTAACTTTTCTTTCAGTGAACATTTGACCGGAATGTTTGTTCGATTGTTTGTCACATTTCTCTTATTTTATTCGAGTATACAATATTGCAAATAATTTTTAGTGAGAGTTTGTTTATATGCTACTCTTGGCGAGTGGCAATATTCTTTCAGTTAGAAAGAAAAATAATTCTCAAATAAATGAAATTATTAAAATCTGTCCATCTGGGTTTGAAGATTAATTCTTCCTTTATAAACGCATATCTATCTATCTATCTATCTATCTATCTATATATCTATCTATCTATCTATCTATCTATCTATCTATCTATCTCAATCTTTTAATATCCATACATCTATATATCTCAATCTGATTATAAGTAACTGTCGAAATCTATCTTCTCATAACTATTTAAATCAATCTATCTATCTATCTATCTATCTATCTGCCTGTTCATATCTATATACCTATTTTCGTATTCAAAACTGAATCACTTCACTATATATAAATCAACACAGACGTTATGTAAAAATGAATGTTTTATTATAAATATATTATGAACATTTCATTTGATAACATTTCACCCTAAGCAATAAAGAGGCAAAGAGTTACTCAGAATGTAAAACAAAAAAAAAGGAGCATAATAAAAATACATTCTACCAGGAGACAGAAGATGACGATAGTTATTGAATTTCAACGTTTCATTTTAAGATCGTAATTGACAGGAAAGCAGTAAGTCGGAAGAGACTCCTACAGGGAGAAGAAATTATTAGCATAGAACTTACGGTTTCTATTAGCAATTTTCCTGCTACCAGTATTTAGAGTTTCTCGTTGAATTCTCGTACATTATCTCATACTCAGATGAAAAATAGTACATTGTCACGGAAAAGGGAAAAAATGTTTATTAGAATAAACAACTGTTATGTATCGTGACATCATTTACGCGCAAAATGCCAAATTTATAGTTTTTTTTTGTTTTTAATTTGGTTATAATTACATAATTTCTCAAGTTTCTGGCTCAGAGCGGTTTTGATTATAAAAGCGTCTTAGATACAAAAAAAAGATTGAAAAATCTCGTTATGATCTAAAGTTGAATTTGAGATGTTTGTATAATTTTCTACTGTGTCAGTTGTATGTGTTTGAACAGAGTAAAGATGGATAGCCTACTGAATACTTAGAGTTAAACCAGGCAAATCCTCCCACTTGGAACATTCTCGCAGCGTAATATACATGCCAGAATTACTTCGTAATGAGTATGTGATGTGGTAAGTTAAACATAGTCAGTAAGGACAGATATGGGAAGTGGTTGAATCCATTCAGGTCAGAATATACGATGCCAGCATGAATAATGTGGAAGAGGCATTGAACATTATCAAGAATAATCTATAAAAGAGAAGAAAATAATGAAAGAATGTAAAGGAAACTAATATATATATATATATATATATATATATATATATATATATTTGTTTTGTTTTGTTTTGTTTTTATTGACATGGTTTCAACCGTTTTCCAAGTTATTTAAAGTCAGGAAATATTTTTAGATTATTAGTTTAATTCGGATAAAAATAATTTAGTGATAAAGTTCATGAATGAAGCCCTCCGGGTCGGGTGAGAAAAGGTGGGTACATACCTTTCCCAAGTGCATTTGCGTGTAACTGAATATAAAGAACCAAATAGGCTTTGGCATTCGGCTCTTCGATTAACAATTCCGAGTTATTGTTCATTGCACCAGCGGCATATGCAAGCTTGCAACACGTATTCCCAAGAGGTCACCCATCTCGATCCTGACCAAGCTTAATTTCGTTGATCGTACAGAAACCAGTGTTTCAACGGTGCATGGTATTAGAAAAACCCTAATATATTCTGATAGGAGCAATCGTATATCTCGATATGTAATTATAATCTAACTTTGGGCGAATTAATAAGAGTGAGGGTTCGATCCTCGTAAACATTCATCATCCTATTGATTTGTAACGTACAAATTTATGATTAGTACATATTAAAGAAAAGTTTTTCAGAATAGTGACATCATCAAAGAAATCTATTAGTGGCATATATATAGATCATGGATTCATCTTCATCACTACGCACAGTAATATAGTAGAGAGAGAGAAAGACAGAGAGAGAGAAAGCTAGAGAGAGAGAAGGAGAGAGTATTTAAGTTAGATAAAATGACGTAAAAAGGGGTTAAACATATTACATAATCAGT
>CAHIKZ030000226.1:610000-640000 GCA_903632075.3 Acanthosepion pharaonis
TGAATGATTCATGTAATGTAAATTGAACTGCACCACATACTTGATATATATATATATATATATATATATATATATATATACTACACCACATACTTGATATATATATATATATATATATATATATATATATATATATATATATATATATATATCAAGTATGTGGTGCAGTTGTGTTTATGTGGGTACACGCCTATGTGTATGTATATACATGTATATGTTATTGTGTGTATTCGCATGTGTCTTTGAACATAGAAATATAGGTCCTTGCTGGATTAGATAATCGTTATATTTATCTTCATATATTTCTATTTGATTTGTAACCTGTAGTCGATATTAAATTTGTCAAATTTTCTCAATTACGAGTGGCCCTTTAAGTAAACGCATTTTACTTTCTTTCGTCCCATCTCTCTCCCCCACCTCGTCTTTCCCTCCCTCTTATTCTAACATTAAATTGTCTATGGTGTGTGTATGTCACCACGAAATGTATCTGTATGCATTAGACATCCGTCAACATTCATTTTTTTCTCTTAATTAAACCCCTTCTACCAATCTCTCCTAAAATTCTCTCTGTTAAGGTTTAATCTCCCTCCTCCTCATATTTACACTCTCTCTAAATTCTGTTTTTATTTCCGGAGTTGTTTTTTTTCAGTTTTCTTTTTGAATTTGTAGGTCTGATGAATTGGATCGTATTTACGATTCCAGTGGAATAAATTATGACCATGGAATATTAGTATTTAAGCCTTTTTATTATATCCTTATTCTGTCCTAGACATTGAGTTCTACCTGGATTCTTCCTCTTGGAATTTTTTTTTCTAAAAATATACATGTATGGGTATTTATATATTTTGCATACGTATGTATATTTTCCACTAATATTATCTATCTATCTATCTATCTATATATATATATATATATAGTAAAATAATTTGAAATTGAAACAGGAATTTACAGTCACTTTACCGATTCCACACGTATTTGATTTTTATAAGCTAAATTGAAAGATGTGTGGCTATGCCATGATATGTCTCGCATCAAAATAGAGTTGAATTCTTTCAGCTTTATGAGAAAGGTGGCTGAGATAGATATCTTTTTAAAATGCTGATCTGTTGCTTGACAAGTACAACGGGAATAAGTGGGGCGGATATTAGTATTAGATGTGGGAGAGGCTTATGATTAGAATTTGTTCCTTCGCCACTTAATATAGCCAACGAGTCGTTCTAGATAAGGCTAAAGACGTGAAGATTCTAGAGGATAGTCTGTCCTAGTCGGTGGCTTGTAAGGGATTCCCTAGAGATAGACGTAGCTAAGCAGGCCCTGCAGTGCGTGGCTAGCAAGCGCTACCACGGTCATGTAGTTAGACATATTTTTGAAAAGATGTCTAACGAGATTCTGATCGATACATTAGCGAGGTTATTACCCTAAAGGGAGGTGTTCGGCCAAAGCCATGTGCCAGACATTTCGGTGGCATTTCTAAAGCCGTTTTACCAAGGAGCATGTTCCCTGTGGCGATGAATTTCGCAGCTATTTGGATGACTTTCCACGGCTTTAGCCGACTGAAGAAGAGAGCTTCAGGGTGTGATCACAGAGGGTGAAGTCCACTTGGCGTTAAAGAAGGTCGGTAATGACAAGTCTTCGGGACTTGCTGGTTTGCCTATGAAATGTAATTAAAGCTGTCGCATATATTTGTTGCAATTATGACAGTGGTATTCAACAACTTGTTCCGGGATGGGTCAATCCCCAACCCGATTTTTAGGTGTGTGATCACACTGTTGAAAAAAGGCAAGAGTGTTGAGTAGGATTTAGTTGATTATATGCCCGTAACTCTGCTAAACACAGAGCTAAAGATTTTGGCTAAGATCCAGTTTGCAGTCAGTTGTCGCGTGCCTGTTGGGACATGAGGAGTGTTGTGCTGTGAAGAGACAAACAATTCAAAGACAACTACATCCGATCCGCACGATCAGAGAGGGTGTATAAGACGACTAGCGAGACGCGCTGATCAACATAGATCAGTCCAAGGCGTTCGACAGGATTGATCATCAATACCTAGCTGCAGGCGGCAGGATCCGACTTCTTCCGTTGGGTCAACAGCTGTGCTGTGGTACAGGTGAACGGAAGTAGGTCGGGAGATTTGCGCTGACACAGTAGGTCTGACAGTGTTGTCCACTGCCGCCCTTACTTTACGCTTTGGAGTTGAAGCCCCTCCTTCGCCGGCTGAGAGCAGGCGCGTGCAATCAGGTTATACGCGGAATCGTTGTCCCCACCAAGTGGAGCTCGAGACAGGATTTCTATACGCCGATGACGTATACTTTTTCGTGTCGTGGAACAGTAAAATGGTAAGAGAATATGATGGGCCAAGATCAACCGTAACAAGACTTCCAGCTTGCGATTAAGTTCCTGGTCGGGGATCGCGCTTCCGGGGCCCTTCAGTTGGACTGATGGACATGTGTGCATTCTTGCAGTGTAGTTCGAGTCTGGACTTCAGCTAAAGAAGAAATTCTCAGAGGTACAAGCAAAGGTCAAAGCGTCGGTCCGGACTTGGCTCCGAAGGTATTCGTCCTTGAATGGTAGAGCTGAGGCGTGTGCAACTTAGGTTTTGCCTCTCGTTCTTTACCGCTTGGATTTACGTCCTGTTTACAGGAACCAAAGGGAGGCGATCGAGTTTGTTGAACTTCCTCTTGTGGGGTAGCTCAAACATTGGGTCTGTAAAGAAGCCTATTTTCAGCGTCAGTGACATGAGGGGCTGGGATTGCCACACCTAGCGCGTCATTGCCATAACCCAAGATTTCCTACGCCACGTTTTAACGGAGGACTCTGTTTTGACGCAGAGTGTTAGGGACGTCTTCTCTAGCTTTAAAATCATCACTCCCATTTATTAGGGTAAGGGCCGTAGCGGTCGTGGAACGATGTCGAGTTTCCTCAGCGACTGTCGGTTGTCCTTGTAGGCTTTTATTCGGTCCAGTGTCATTTCTCGGCCTCTTAGACTATTGTATCGTGGATTAGTGGAGGGTTTCGCGAAGAATTTTCTGTGTGGCCGGCTCGGCTGTGTCGTTATCACTGTTGCGCTCTTTTTTGTCTTGGGCGCCATCGATGGATTATATCAGGAACCGTGAGCTTTTGCTTTGCTGGAGATTAATTCGGAACATGCTACCTATTCAGATGGGGCGAGGCAGATTTTCCCGATTGTCATCGGTGTGACCTTGGTGTAGAGGTAACGGCGTCGCACACCTTCTATCATCGTCCTCAGGTGCGCCCTTCCTGGGATTAGGTAGGCGATTTGACGACCCGTCTTGCTCCCGATCGGCTCGTGTCCATTGATCTCGCGTACGCGTGTGAAAATTTGTAACCACCGTTTTCCAGAGTAAAAAGGATGATGTTTTTTTCGTTGCCAGCCGTGGCAAGAATGGTAGCGTGAAAGGAGCGAGAGGAAAGAATCTTGCGAGATGAACGCAATTCGAATCAGGATTTGGTTGTTTTCTATAATCATCAGCTTAAGGCATACATCCGAACTGATTAAAAGCGTTTGATTGCGACAGATATCAGCGAAGTGTGTGTGGCTGAGATAAGCCTGGTTCGTTTGGACGGGGATAGGCTTGGTTTTCTCTTTTAAGTCTCCTTGGTACAACTTGGTGGTTTCCTCAGAAACAAATAATTCACCCTGAAGATCCATTAGGTGAAACTTTGGCAGATAGTAGTTTCTGCCTCATATATATATATATATATATATATATATATATATATATTGTCAGCAGTCAATATACCACATAACACCCTTGAGCGCTTAGCCTCGGAGCGGGTAGAATAGAGATTAACGTGTTTTAGTGGAGTCAGCAATTTTCAATCTGCTTGTCTGAATCATATTCAAGAAGCGAGAGCAAGATCCTCACACTTGGTCCATATATGGCCTCCTTTGTAAATCATTAGCGGGTCTTAAATGCCACTTAAGATTATCGCACAAACTTTCATTACTGAATCAATAAGCTGTCAGATCCTCATACGTCGAAAACCGACAGGAGAGTCCATTATATATATATATATATATATATATATATATATATATATATATATATATATATGTGTGTGTGTGTGTGTGTGTGTGCGTGCGTGCGTGCGTGCGTGTGTATGTGTACGTGCGTGCGTGCCAGTGCGAATGTACGTGTGTGCGTGTGTGTTTGGTGAGAACCATCGCTGATGAGATATTCCCAAAGGTGTACGACAGTTCCTCCTGTCGATGATGTTATTCCCACACGGATGTAACTAATCTTTTTTTTTAAACCATAGATAGACGTCAAAGTAAATGGATTATTTTCAAATGTACCAATTACTAATATGATAATAAATTAAATAAATAATAATTTAGAAAATTAAATAATGAACATTAGATAAAAATATATAAAATTTTATTTTAATTATTGTTTCTGGTAAAAAAATTTCAAAGATACATCCTCTTTTTAAAAATTGTTACGTTAAAACTTGTAAAAGCTCCGATATTCGTGAAAATGTATTAAGAAAATTAGCAGATATATGTGAAATATTAGTAATAAAAGCAATATAAATCATATAATAATATATATTATATATTTATTTATATAATAAAAAAAGGTAACCAGAGAATACTTTTACAATTAATGGGAATAAATAAGACAGATAAACTCATGGCTAGTGTAGATATTAAATCGCTTTATACAAACATCTCAAGAAATGTTTAAATTAAAAGAAATAATCTAGTGAAATTACAAATAAACCTCTCTCAGGAGATAAAATCATAAAATGTAGTTTACGCGTCACAAACTAATATGATTTTACTTTCAAAAGTGAGGTTAATAAGCAAATATTCAGATTGGCGGGCGTCGCCTCTTAGAGGAATTTGATATTGCGTTTTCTTAGTTTTTCATGATTCTTGTCCATTCCAATGTAATATATTTGAACAAACAAAATATTTCCGACGTATGGCTATTTATTAATATATTGGGTTGTTGCATAATTAAAAGGCGTTTTATAAACACTATTTATTATGAAAATAAGAACAATTCAACATTAACATTTTTATATGATTATTCTAGACCGTATTATTATCGACGTGCATGTTTATAGCCTGAAAATAAAATAATATTTTTATTAAAAAAGTAAAAAAAAAAATCAACCTATCTTTAGTAACAAATAACTCACATAAAACGCCTGATAATTATGCACCAACCCCAAAATTATACGACTTTTAATGTGCCGTGTCCTTCAGGACGTAGGCGATGGAGGCCCTCCATTTCCCTCTATCCACTGTGGCTCTCAACAGGTTTTGTGTTTCTGCCAAGTCCCCCAGACCACGCTCCGTCATCCACCTGTCCAAGCCCGACATGTATGTCATGCACTGGTTTCCCCTGTCTCTTTTTCCCTTATCAGATTCCCGTATCAGATTCTCCAACCTCTCATTTCTCATTACGTGTCATGGAAATTTCATCTACCTTTTCCTTATGTTAAGCATAAGCTTCCTCCTTGTTTGCATCCTCTCCACGACCTCGTCGTTGCTTACTTGTTCGGTCCATGTTATCTTTAGAATCCTGTTATTATCTGTCCTTTTAGATAACTGGCGAAAGTCAAACGTACGATAGAATGTAGAATGAAGATATATTACTTTTCTTTGCTCTCATGTTAAAACTTCCGAAATGCATATCGTATAATAGATATGATCACCTGAATTTCTATTCTCACTTTAACAACAAAATAAAATCGAAAATAATAAACAAATACTATTGAAGAGGTCTTAGAATTTGCAGTAATTAATATTTAGTATTTAAATTATGAGGGAATATACATCGAAAATATTTTCAATTCTTCCAATATCTTAACGATTCAATATGTTACGTGAAACAGAAAGGTCACCAAATAATTAAAAATAAAACAATGAACTACATAAACATACTTAATGAAACAATATATATTACTCCACATAGAAACACTATCAAAATTATTAATTGAGAAATATTATCCAGACTTAGCCTTATATTTGTTAAGACTACTTCTAAAACGATGAGAGACTTAATACACAAAATAATAACTACTTAAAGCCTCAAAAAAAGATTTCTAACACAAAACAAAAAATTCAGTTTTATTAGTCGCTCAACATAATGAATCAGACCGTAATGCCCATTTAAAAAATGCCAATTTAATTAAAAGAGTAAGTAACATACTAAAGTAATAATATATAGAAAGTACACTGATAGCTAAATCATCAACGGTATATTTGCGTCTAGGCTTTCAGAAAATTCCATGTGTTTTAGCAGATACGTTGTTGCAAAGTGGAAAATCAACAACGATAAAAACAAATCCAAAAACATAGGGGAACTGAATGTGATTGTTCAGGCTTTCTGTACAGATACATCTGTCGAATATATATATATATATATATATATATATATATATATATATATCCTTGCATGGAGTATTGCAGCCATATATGGGCTGGAGCCCCTTCTCGTGGTTCTTGATAGGCTCCAGAGGCGGATATGCAATATAATTGGCCCTGCTCTGGCATCTAGTCTACAGTCGCTCTCTCACAGACGCGCCGTCGCCTCTCTCTGTCTGTTTTACAAATACTTTCATGGTAATTGCTCCGAGGAGCTGCATTCGCTGGTTCCCAGACTTCATGATTTCAAGCGCCCTAGGAGGTTGGCATCCCGCTCTCAACCCTTCACTGTCGAAACTCCTAAATGTAGCCGTCTCTTCTACCCCAAAAGCTTCAGTTCTCGCACCTCTCGCCCGTGGAACTCCCTTCCCTATTCCACTTTCCCTGAGAGCTATAATCTCCAGCTATTCAAATGTGATGTCAATCGACATCTCCAGTTGCCTTGATCTATCCACTACACTTCTCCTCATCCTTTCTTCTATCACTCCTATCTGATCTTGCTTCAAATTTTCTGTAACCCCTTGCGTCCTAGTGGCTTCCCGCCTTGCTTGGGGTGAAAAGCTTAATATATATATATATATATATATATAATTTATTATTTATTTCATACGAATAAATTAGTTAAAACATTAAAATTTTGAAACGAATACCTTCAGCATCTTACATCGATGCATGAATGTAAGAGACATTTACATTTATATCTTCCCCATTATCTACATATATAATTACAACAATGAGGACATGACTTGAGTCACATTAAATCCTCTTAGTGGACAAAAAGCGTTACACATGAAATGTTCTACGTTGTAAATCATTTGCTTAATATTATATATAGTTTGTGATGCATAAACTGATGGAAATTGTTTCGAAATTGCTGCAGGGTTAATAATGAGATTTTGAGAATAAATCGAGCAGTACATTCGATGAAATACAGGGATTGCACTAAACGACTGTGTGCAGTAGTTTCGCTTGAGCATAATATTAATTCCAAGGAAATCCATCGTCATCTTCTTCCACTTACCGCTATGGAGTTCATTGAATTACTGGGTACTGAGATTACCCTAAAGAATTTACGACATCAGAAGAACAATACATTCCAAGTGTAATTACTACTTGAGTAGAAATCAAGATGTCAACAATGCAAAGGAGAATGTAAACTGACTGAGTGGATGAATACTAATTACTGAACAAGGAAATAAAAATGTACTTGTAATCCTAATATTAGTCGCTTACTTACCAGGAAACTTTCAAACATGACCATGTAGCCAGGTCTACCGACGGTATAAATTTATAAAATCTTTCTATTAAAGTTTGTCACCACAAAAATACATTTTACAAGTCCACAACTAGTTATGCTTTTTTTCCGTATTGATGTGTGTGTGTGTGGGGGGGGTACCCTTCTAACCTTTCGTTTGAGGTAATGTGGAACATCAACGTATTTATTATGTCGGTATTTTCTCTCCGAATTAAAGGGGATATCCATTTTTGTTGTTACTGATGTTCAAAATTTACAAGTGATTTTGTTTCTGTTGTTTTGTACAGTTCATTTTTTGTAATTCTCTATTTCCAGTTTCCAAGGTTCGAAAACGTAAGGTCATCGCGGGGGTATACCGGCCTCATTCTCTCGAAGCCATTTTAACGATTGTTCTGAGTAAACGGTTGTGTACAATTGAGTTTAAAAGCTTCTGAAATATTTACTTGCCATGTAAGTCCTTGTTTGACAAGTCTCTTTATGAACATGTCTCGAGTCTTTCGATTAATGTTATTGTTTAATGTTTATTAAAGTTTATTATATTTTTGCTATGAGATTTTATTTAGCATTTCGATGAAAAATATTGCATTTTTCTCAGTAGAGATAACATTAATATTTTTACATTGTACCACTTAGGAGTAGCCACAATAATTCATGTAAACATATAAAATGTAGGACAACAGATATAAAATACCAGGATGTAGACCGCATATAGGGAGAAATTAATATGGTAAGAAAATGTTCCTGTACTGAAATCTAAAAAATAGTCATCAAAATTAAGCAGTATTGCAGAAAGAACATTTGTGATAAATACAGAATAATTGGAAACATATTGTGCTAATTCTTATGCAATTTATGTCCGATGTTATGTCGGTGACCCTAGAGTAAGCAGGAGTTGCCTCTCATGAGATACCGACTACTTATCCAGTTTAGAGATCATAAATTATTACTTTTGAGCCTATACTGAAGTTTTATGTATGGATTCAAGCATAGTTTTTAGCAATTTTAAATTGGGTACCACCTAGATCAATTATACATTTTAAAATGCTGGAAACATCATAAACGAATGTCAACAGAAAGTAGGGGCCACTGAGAGATGAAGATTAATATTAATCCAAAGAACACGTGTTCGTTTTATTCGTTTCAGCTTCTGCAGTATAGAATCTCTTCACCTGTAACAGTTGTAAGATATCTTTGGATTTTTTTTTGTTCTAGACTGTCTTTCTCTTTGTCTAAAAGATTCCAGCATTCACATGTATGGCCTTGTGGTTTTGATCCGGGATAACATTCTGATAGCAAGATAAGAGTCAATAATTACGCTAGAAAGGTCATTCATGGGCTTTCGATTTTCTCTATTAGTTATGTCTTTCCTTTATCGCTCCTCCTCTCCTCAGGGCGGCAGCATACTACAATTAATCTCCAATAGTATAGAAAAGATACTCTCTCTTTATCCATCTGCTAATAACTGTGCGTTTGGTGAATGCGCATCACGACACATGGCTTAAATGTGACTGATAAAACTGGCATTAAAAATTTCAACTTCTTCATGCTCAATCCTATACACAAATAGGGTTATAGTTAGCGTTTTGGTTAGGGTTTCCTCAGCAAACGTGAACAACAGGCTTCTCCCTTTCTTTATTTATTTCTTACTTCCTCTCCTAATGCTTCGCAATACTGTTCTCTTAGCAATTCAGATCTTTCTATAGTATCTACTGATATTTCGTTTCAATCATCTATTAGGGAGGAACCTCCTATTCATATAATCTCTTGCCGTTACCAGCATGCTGACTATGATTCACATCGTGTCTTTCTTCGAGACGTCCCTTAGATTAAAATTTTAAATTGAGGCACCGAGGATTCCTCTCGGGTCAAAGCCGCTATAAATGCTTTCATTAATTCTCGGAAATACCAAATAAATTTCAATGTTCTCAAAAACGCTCAGGAAACATTTCCGGCGATACCAGTGTGAATGTTACCATCATAACAAATGGAAATAATCATTTCGATAACAAGACTTAATGAGACAATAACTTTTTATCAATTTCTTGAATAGTATGAACTTTATATTTTAGTTGTTGTCAGATGGAAGTGAAAGGCGAAGTACTTTCGAAAATTTCAAATTGTTATCTTCGGGGCGCAATTTTTCCCATACACAGGCAAACACTAAGGATATGTAGACAGAAATATTTTGAAAAAAATTGTGGAAAGAGCAGTTTCGTGTTTAAGTCTTGGTTTGGAAAAAAAGAGTGTCTATGGCTACATAGCTTTTGTTTCCATTCCTCCGCAGGAATTCCAATATAAACATTGTGGTTCGATCTATTTTCTTTGGGGTAAATGATGGCTTGATAAATAACATTAGATGCTCTGCATTTTCCCGCGACTGGGCAAAGGCTGATAATTTCTATAATTACAGAGGTGTCCATATTAGAAGTCTTGTTGACACCATTAAATCTGATAAGAACATATTTGTTGTGAGAGTCAATTATTCTAAACATGTCTGTACATGAATAACTTACTTTAATAGATTGTCTTTTGAAGATTTGGGGAATTAAGGGAGAAAGACCCGAACCCTCAAATTGACTGGGAATTTGTAGGTTTTTCTCAGACTGTAAGTAGAATTACTGGTAGATGTAATTTCCAACTGATATATTTTCTCAACCTCAAACATTCTTCATTCACTTAATTTCTATATGTGGAGATTTTTTTCTCTATGTGAATGTTTCTCTATGTGTTCTTTACTGATTACCCCTTTTATTTAACTTTCTTCTTATTGCGTTCTTTATACATGATACTGTGGTTTATGTTAGGTACATTTAATTCTCTTATTTTCCTCTATTTTTCCTTTATATTATTGCTAGGTATATTACTTCTATCTGTAGTTTCTCAATAGAGAAACCTCCTTCTTTTCTGTTCATTTTAATTTTATGTTATATGATTGACTTATCTATAAATTATATGGTAATTGTTTAATTTATTTAATAATATAGATTTTATATTATTCAGCCCACTTGATAAGGTTAATTTAAAAAGTTATTTTTCTATATTGTTTTTAAAGAGTTTTTTTCAATATCTCACAGACTGTTCGAAGAGTCATTTTTCTATGTCTTATCCTATAAGACTTTTTTTCATATCATTTAAGATATTTCAATTCCTATAAGATTTTTTAAGATTATTTATATATTTTTCTATATGTATTTTTTAAGTTCTCTCTTCTTTTCCTTTTTTTTTAAATGAAATATGTTATGTGCTTTGAAGTATATAGATGAATTAATTTTACTTTTATTTACCTGTTTAAAAGCTAGCAGTTTTTGTTGTTTTTTTTTCATACACACTCTCTCACACACACACATATATATATATATATATATATATATATATATATATATATATATATATATATATATATATATATATATATATATATATATATATATATATATATATATATATATATATATATATATACATATTTCTAAAATAGTGATGGATTTTTTTTACATTTTTAAGCACAGACTTTTATTACTTTAACGTTTTTAGTGGATTCACATATTTTTGTATCAGCTCTTTTTATTTATTAAACAGTATGTTTTATAGACAAAAATAAATAAATATATCATTCAATAAATAAACTGACAGTCTACTCAAACATGGATAGCAAGAAAAATAAATATTTAAGACATACATGCATGTATATTTGACAGAGAGAGAAATTTGAAGATCACCAGAAAGCTGTAACACTCGGGGAAGTTGAAAAATCAGGCGTGGCTGACCACATATTGATTGAAAAAGAGATCACCACCGTCTGTGGGATCAGTTTGAGATCATAGAAAGATAAAACCATTGGAAAATTCGTAAACTTAAGGAATCGGCACATATGCTAGGCCGAAAAAATTTCCTGAGCCGACGAAGCATAGAAATTTATACAATATGGGAACCAGTAATAAGGAGTGCAAGAGAAAAGCGATAATAACAAAAAAAATTGAAATAAGAGCACTGGTAAAAACATGGAATGAGAACAACAAAAAATTGCAAAATTAGCACTGGTAAAAAATTGGTTACAGAGACATTAGATTTAAAATACCCAGAATTTCTTACACAGATGTCCTCAAGGATAAGATCCAGTCACAGGACCCAAAGTGTGTGAGTTCAATACCCGTTTAAGGCAGTGAAGAACTTGCAGACGGGAATAAACTGGAGCTAACTGATAATTGACATCCATTAAACAGAAATATATACAATATATTATATATATAATCTGAATTCATAATCTCACTTCGAATAGACCCGATATTATTCCATAAGTCCTAGAGAATGTGGATATCTGTGTTAAAATGTTTCATCTGCATTGAAAGACAAGAATTATTACGTCATTGAATATACAATGGCATAAAATAAAACAGTAAAATCCCATAGAAATAAAAGACATTCTATGGAATGTTTTAAAATTCAAATGTATCATAGAGACCATAACAAGCATTCGGTCTGCTCACAAAGAGAATATCTGAATTAATAAACTGCATTATTTCAAATATTCGAAAAAAAAATTAAATATCCTGAGATAATATTATCAATGGGTTTTAATACAATTTTAGAAAATGAAAGTCAAAATTGTATATATAATTTAAAAAGTTTTGAATGATCCCGAAAATCTTGCAAAGTCACTGTAAATCCTAGAAAAAATTCAAAAGCCTCAGACGATTACGTTAATATAATCAACAGCAATTTTGTGTATAGTGTTATTACGTTATACTATATATATATATATATATATATATATATATATATATATATATATATATATATATATATATGTATATATATATATGTTAACGTTATAATAATAATATACGTTATAATAATAATAATAATAATAAGTTATTACGTTATAATGTTATTACGTTAATATAATCAACAACAAAATTGTGTATAATGTTATTACGTTATAATGATAATATATATATATATATATATATATATATATATATATATATTACCTTTATAATAATAATATAATTATAATAATAATAATAATAATAATAATAACAATATGTTATTATGTTATAATTTTATTTCGTTAATATAATCAAAACAATTTTGTGATTACTGTTATTACGTTATACTAATAAGATATATATATATATATATATATATATATATATATATATATATATATATATATATATATATATATATATATATATATATATATATATATATATATATTTATGCAAATTTAGGTAATCCGTATCAGTAAACCTGAGGAGGATGATATCCAGAGAGGTCAATGGAAAATTCAGAGCAGATATGTTTGAATCAAAGACAGACCACGTTAAGATTCCATGTAATAAGCTATTTCACCATAACCCCTTTAACAGGGTTCTGGATCATCAGACTTTACTTCCAAAAGCTGAAATGAAAAATGAAAAGAAATTCTTACCTTTTTTACTGACCTCATCAAGTATACGCAAAGTTAACGAAGTGAGGAAGTGAGGTGGGAGAGAGGATGTGAGTGTGTCATATGTGTCATTTTAGTTTTCTATTTTAACCCCAATGTGTCGGCTAGATGTTGCTCAAATTTAACGCGTCTCGTGTCTAGATATAGGTGGCTAAGGGGTGAATGATAAGAACGACATTAAAGGAAGACGTTACAACAACCCCAATAAATTACACGACAGGTTTCATTCAAATTCTTAGACGCTGTCAGTTCGCGTTACTTTAACGTGCATAATTGGGAAGTTAAGGTTTGATAAATATCTAAATGTTAAAAAAAAAATTAATTTGAAATTCGGTGGAGTTTTGGGTATTTTCTATGAAACAGTCGATTGGAAAAATCCATAGACAGAACATTGAAAGAGCAATCCATTTTATATTTAGTAATTTTTTTTTCCCACTAAAACTTTTATCTTATAGCTTGTTAGGTTGACATCTATTCGTTTGATTTTTGTTCATTAAGTAATCTCGTGATTGTTTTTGATTTTTGTTCATTAAGTAAACTCGTGATTGTTTTTATGTACCCAATTATCAACAGTTATTCCCATTTAAATAATTTTATTCTCCACACTGGGGTAGTACGTTATAATAATAATAATAATAATAATAATAATAATAATAATATGTTATTACGTTATAATGTTATTAAATTAATATAATCAACAGCAACGTTGCGTATAATGTTATTACGTTATACTAATATTATATATATATATATGTGTGTGTGTGTGTGTGTGTGTGTGTGTATTGCGGTTATAATAAAAATACAAGTCATAATAATAATAATAATAATAATAACAATAATAATAATATTTTATTACTTAATAATATTATTAAGTTAATATAATCAACAGCAATTTTCTGTATAATGTCGTTACGTTGTACTAGTACTACTACTACTACTACTAATATATATTTATTTAGGTTTATCATCATGACACACTGGTTCTTGTCCGTTCACCGAAAGTAATGTTAAACCTGTTTATTGCTTAGATGGGTGACCCCTTGTGAAGTGTGTTATTTATGATGTATAATAGCTCCGAATTCCAGTCGACTTCGTTCCATTCAATTACGTGTAAATAACCTTGGGAAAAGGCATGAAAACGTCTCTTATTTCAAACTTCGACGAATTAAATAGCAGGACTGATGTGGTCCTTACGCAGAAAGTAACTCCAATCTACTTCTTTAAACTCTTGGACACAAACCTTTTCTAAATCAATTTCTTTCCGACATGTCAATCATGAATCGAAAAGAGACATGGTTGCACAAGCGTGAATCACACAAACCACGTAATGTAGAAAGAATAATAATTACTTGCAACGTTAAATAATATTTGTATTATTTTATAACAACAGCGATTATATATTTCTAAACTTCCTAAATATATTGATGCATAAATAGTCCTATATTTTAAAATATAAAAACAATAGCATCTGAAGAAGGCAGAAACAAAAGAAAGAAAGAAGTAAAAAGATGCGTTACATAGAAGTTAAGGCTTGTCTACTCTTGCAATAAAAAAGTAAATATCTGAGCGGTCAAACTACATGTGATAGATATATGGTGTTTAATATTATAGGCAATTCATTCTAATATTAAAAATAACTAAAACTTCATATTTTGAAATGCATTTTTATAAGTAATATTATACTTTCTCCATCGAATTAGATTTGACAGATAAATGTTTGAATGTAACCACGTGTAGGTCAAATCATTCCTTCATCCAATACGTAAGGGAACACAGCATTGGGCATTGTGCCATCCTGTCATCAATATGACGCTTGAATTCCTATGGGTCAAGTTAACTTGATGCAAACATCTTAGAAACGATTCCTTTTATTGATGTAAGGCCAACGCCATATATGTCCAACCGACCTGAGCATCGTGAGTGGTTTCTCGATACGAAGCAATCCATTCTGAATCCTACTTGAAAGTATGTATATAATTTACTTGGTCGATCGAGCCGAATCAAAGAATTCGCATTTTATGAGTCGAAAGGAGACTGTCAAGTTTGCTGACTTCATCTGGCATGCGCCTCGATGATCATTGGGATGGAAGTTACACTGTAAGCATCATAAGTACTTGACTAAGAATTCGTAATTTATTTACTACTAGTAATGGTTATCCAACATCACCCGGGATCGTAATATCTTTGAATCATAAATTTAATTGAAAAGAAAGCTTACACTAATGGGATAACAATAGCATGCACACATCTATCTATCTATCTATCTATCTATCTATCTATCTATCTATCTATCTATCTATCTATCTGCCTTGCCTTTCTATCAGTTACTCTCTCACTATTAATGTTCAGGTCTCTCTTTCTATATATCCCTGTTGATATATATTTAGCCACTATTTCTTCCATCACTCCCTCAGTCCATTATGCTTTATTTGCTGATCAATCTCATTTCGTTAATTCTTATCTATCTATCTATCTATCTATCTATCTATCTATCTATCTATCTCTCTCTCTCTCTCTCTCTCTCTCTATATATATATATATATATATATATATATATATATATATATGTATGTAAGTATATTAAAATTATAGCATAAATTTTACCAAATCACTACAAAAATAGATATTGTGTTTCAACACTTCTGGTGTAATATCAAGTGATGTTGTTTAATATAGAATAAAGGGTTTTAAGGGTTCAAATCGACCAAACACCTCTCAATAGGGGAATCGCTGCTACATAAGCTGGAATGACCAATCAAAATACAAGTATATGAGAATTAAAAAAGAAAACTAGACAAGAAACCGTGGTTATAAAATTAATGACATAACGTTAGGGTTAGACTAAAATAGAAATCATTCTAATTAATATTCCATTTTCTCATAAAACTGAAAATTAATAATTACCAATTTTAAATTCAGTCTGTATTAGGTTTAAAATATTATAAAATCATTTAAAGAAGAAACTGAGGAAAAATACATATATTTATTATTATCTATTATGTTTTAACTGAAAGGCCAACAAATCAGTTAGAATAAAATTTAAAATTAAATATTGATGTAAAGCTTGTTACAACTCAGATACATTTGAATTGGTGATATGTAATCTTAAGAATTGTATTTTTGGTTATTTGAATTTATTCCGTTTACACCAATCCTATACTTGGAGATATATATATATATATATATATATATATATATATATATATATCTGTATGTGTGTCTGTGTGTGTGTGTGTGTGTGCGCGTGTGCGTGTATATATATGCACACACACTTATATATATAATATATCCCTTAATATATGAAAGGTTTTCATTTAAATAATTTTTAATTTAATTTTTTTATATTGTTCGTCTTTCGAATTTCGAACTTAATTTATAATGATATAAATTATAAATACTTAATTATAATATGTTAGGCAAAAATAATAATTTAAACAAGTCTCAAGACAACATTTTACATCATCACCCCGAGAACACGAAATCCATAATTCTATAACGGTCAGACTCTATCTAGCCCCTGAAGATTGCAAGTTTGCGTGAAACTCCGAGTCGTGCTATTGACGTTTATATATATATATATATATATATATATATATATATATATATATATATATATATATATATAATTTTCGTTAAGCACTGCGATTGAACTTCTTACTTAATTTTTCTTGAGTTTGTATACGTGTTTTATTTTCTGAACAGAGAGTTTGTAAAACATTTCCAAAGAAAAGCGTTCCTGATTAAACCAAACTCATACCGCTACACCACTCACATTACACCTATCTAACTCTTTAAATTTCGGCATTATAACTAATAATAATTTCTATATTTTATTTCCCTCTAAATATCATCTTAACACTATATTCATAAACTTCCCCCTGTTTAATATCTCCCCAACTCTCTTTCCATTAATCTCTATTTACTATACATTTTAAATTTATTTTAGACGCCTTTTTACTCTTTTTTACTACTATTTAATATTCCATTCTTCATAAAACCCCACATTCATATCATAAGTTTAACAGTCGGGTTTAGCTTCATTAAACTTCTGTTCTTTAATACAAATACCTTCCACTTTCCCCGACCCCTGTCTTGTGACTTTCGACTTAGAAAAACATTTAAACGAACAAATTCTGTATTATTTTTCAGATCGGTTATTTTCTTTTTAGCGTTCACACTTAAATTTTAATTCCTGAACCCCATAAGTATATAGACACGAACTCTGTCCACACCAGGTTTGATAATACAGTCGACTGATATCATCGGCTGCAGAAATAGCCTCTTCCCCATAAGAGTTAATTTTGGATTTTTTATATATATATATATATATATATATATATATATATATATATATATATATATATATATTTGTGTGTGTGTGTATGTATTCATTTATATATTTATTCGTTTCCATTTTTAACTTTAACATAGACTTTTTCTCAAATATTCCTATAAGCAAAATATAGTAATAATAATAATAATAATAATAATAATAATAATAATAATAATAATAAGGTTGTATCAGGTTGCACGATGTTGGCACCCACTGAATATAAAACCCGACATGACAGTGTGGGCCAATATCTGCACTGGAAAATCTGCAACTTCTACGGGAAGGAAACTGAAAGAAAGTGGTATGAACACCACCCAGACACGGTTACGGAGATAGGACCTGTTACAATTCTATGGCATTACACAATACACACTGACAGAACAATCAAGGCCAAATGGCCAGATATTGTTATTAAAGACCACAAACAAAAACGGTGCCTCCTTATTGACATGGCAATCCCTGCTGGCTGCAATGTATCTTTGAAGATATTCAAAAAGTTGTCAAAATACAAGGACCTTGAAATCGAAATCTCGAAAATGTGGCATATGGGAACATCAACAATCCCTGTTGTAGTTGGAGCCCTAAGACTGGTTGGAAAAGATTGCAGTAGACTAATTGAAGGGATTCCTGGAAGTCCATGCCTCAAGGAAATACAAAAAATTGTTCTGACAAGTACAGCCCACACCTTACGAAGGGCTTTATCTATGTAATTTATTTTTTTTTTTTTTTGTCAGTGGAAAGTGTCATGATGCCATTTCTAACCTTAGGTCCCTGGGCGGGACCCGGAAAGAAACATGTAAACGCCAGAAATCAAAGAAAATGAAAATATAATAATAATAATATGAATCTTTGTCGTCTTAACCTTGTTCCTTTATTGTCATTTACTTCCCCTCTCTGAAGTTTTATCATTCTCTTTGAATCGGCGTAACGTCCTCTGCCCAAGTGACATGATAAAATAAATTTTTGAAATTTCGGTGAAATGATAAAACAACTTTTTCTACTGTATTAACCAAAATTCTCAAGACGTGTTCTTAAGTAGCCTCGTTCAATCTAGGCTCTGATATAGATGACATAAATTACATCTAAATCATTCAAAATTTCAAAATTTTTAGCAATATACAGTAAATTTTTCAGATCAATGAGTAAAAATGATTTCAAGCAAATGAATATCCGAGCTCTTAACGAAGATATTTTGTCATCAAAACATATATAGACTGCCGCTACAAAACCACAAAGAGATAACATTAATGAAACAAAACCACATCACGTGAAGACTTCCAACAGCAGCGAAAAGTGGCATTGATAGTAACTAGGTGGTGAGATAAAGATGTAATCAAGATGATTCTTTGTCATAGTAGCTTAAAGAAAAGTTAATGAAAAAAAAGTCCCTCTTCTGCTAAATCGTTTGAACAGCGTACTTCCAAAACCCATTTTTACATAAAATAAAATAAAATAAAACACTTAAGGAACAAGATAAATTTCTTACGATTGTAACCTTAAATGTTCCATAAAATATTGCCGAATGTTACTTGTATTGAGAAAGTTATCTGTGGGGGCATTCACATCATACCACCAGGGATATATTGTATTCACAGGGATGAAAAAAAAAAAACATATATAACAGTAAATGGGTGTTAAATTTTAAATTAAAATCGTATAATTTTATTTTCCATGTGTACTGGTGTGTGTGTGTGTCTTCGCGCGTGCGTGCGTGTGTTTGCGTTTGTGTTTGCGTTTGTGTTTGTGTGTGTGTTTTGTGTGTGTGTGTGTGTTTGTGTGTGTGTGTGTGTTACAGTTGCATGTGATAAAAGGAAGAAGTCAATTCTTTTTACAACAAACAATATCCCGAGGAGAGGATATGGACGCTTTGACCATCGAACGGTTGTTAGCGAAGAGACTGATTTCAGCGTCTTTGGCGCGAAGCTCGTTTTTAACCAGGGAATGTTTCTGTTGCATTCTGAGAGAATTTGTATTTGTTTTTGATTTTATTACATTCATTTTAAACAAAAATTTAATGTTATTCTTTTATGTTATTTATGATATTCATTATTATTATTTTATATCTTTATTTTTATATTAATAATAATAATAATAATAATAATGTCCCTACATACTCACACTCTTAGTATTACCATTAGTCTTTTGAGCGTCAGACTGACAACAGAGTTTTTAATATAATTACATTAATAATGTATAACAGTACATGTGGAAGAAAACATTTTATGTTCGTAACTACTGCGTGACAAGGGAAGAATTTTGAGAAAATTTTGCAAATGTAATCAATATTTTAGCGATACAATAACAAATGTCTTCTCGTTGCATATTCAAACAATAATAATTTCGGAATAACAGTATTGGAGAAAGTAATTAGAAAATCAGTATTCATTTCTTTGTTACCAAAGAAAAAAGAAAAGAATACTGGGTATTCACGTGATTTCTGTCATTCTTTACAGAATAGAATGTTGGACAATTTCCTCAAAGTGACTCGAGGCGACGGAGATGCGGTCCTACAGAAGGATGCTAAGGATATCATCGACCGTGCGTGTGAGAGGATACAAACAAGGAGGGGGCTTCAACTGAAGTTTCTGTGACGCATAATGAGGAAGGAGAGCCTGAAGATCTGATGCTCACAGGTCAAATAGTGGGAAAGAGAGACAAGGAAAAAGCACGCGTGACATCCATGGATGACAGAACGTGGTCTGGGGGAGGAAGCAGTGGGAAGGAACATGTTGAGAGCTGTAAGGGATAGAGGGAGGTGAAGAGCCGTGATCGCCCATGTCCTGAAAGGTCATGGCACATAAAAAGAAATTGGAAAACCACACTTCATAGAAATAAATTGAAGAAGAATCGTTAATATTTAATGAGGAAGGAATGTATATACACACACACACACACACACACACACACACACACACACACACACACACACACACACATATATATATATATATATATATATATATATATATATATATATATATATGTATGTATGTATATGTATATTGTGTTACTAGCTTTTTTGAATAGAACATTATCAAGAGATGAAGGACTCGAGTGGTTAGGGAAAAATGCCTTGGTGAAACGATATGCACATCAATATTTCAGGTGTAAAACCTATGAAAATTTATTATGAAAATGATAAAAACAATAAATATGAGATTTTGCTTTGTTTTTCATTTTCATAAATTTGTAAAATAGTTTTACATTGAATAAAGCAACGACACAATTAACCCTTAAGGAGCCGATATCATCAATGGAATGTTTAAACTTCTTTTCTCAGGAACAGAGAAAATATATTTATGATTCGTGTCTAAATAATTAATTATTAACCACAGTATTCCTGATGTAAACCCTTTCAGGGATTCAAAATACTCCTTGAGTAGTTGCCTGCTGGAAGAACAAGCCAAATACGCTGCTGTGTCTTCAAGCATAATTCTCGAAGACGACTTAGTTCAAAGAATGTACGCCAACATTGAGCATCGAATATTTCAATTATCATATTATTGAATATGCGAGCCAAATCTTTTTATTTGGATTTAATAATCTAAACGAAATAAATATTCTTATTTTTTTTCGTGGGGGGGGGATGTATGAGGGTGTTGGCGCCATGACGAATCGAAAACCTCCGTACCATCAGAACTACATATGCTACACACATTTACTTGGTTAATTAACAAAAATTAAGCATGGTAGCTCAGAGACATCACATTCACAATTCTGAAAACTACCATTGCTTAAAATAGGTTTTATAACAGAAAATAAAATAAAGCATTCAGCAGAAATACCTCGGAGAAATCCCCCCCACAACATGCTAAGACATTAGTATCATTGGTGTCATCTTCTAGCTAATATCGTAACTTTATACAAGAGCTATATCTGTGGTGTATATCTGAAATATTTCTGACGCACTCATTATAAATTTTGAAAGTAACAGAATTCGAAACGATATTACACAGCTTCCTCCCTCAAAAATGGTCTATGCCGTTCATGAAACAAATAACACATAAGGTTACATACACATTACCTCCAACCACCCGGATACACAGATAAAGTATATTTCACAATCCGACAAATCACAATGCAAATGCCTTTTAATTAAAGTCAAAATACTTTTAGGAAATTTAACGCAAAATACTGCTTTACGGCGAAAGACATTCACACCAAATAAATAAAAGTCTAACAGATGAAAAAATATTTGTACAGTTAACCCAAATTACAAGAAAAGGAAAAGAACAGAAAATCAAATTTTGCTAAAATATTCATTAAACTCTTGGACACAACAGTTTTCTAAATTAAGCACTCTGCATAAATTATTCAACAGAAATACATCACTATTGCTGTATTGAAAAGAAAAACAATCTTAGCAATCAAACTATCAGAACGTAAATATAAGCAGTTCATCAAAACTTTCTACACCTCACAGAACTAAGTAGAAATAACAAAAAATAACTGCTTACAGACCAACAGTAGCACAAAATAGTGAAAGGTGTAATAGAAAAAAAACCAAAAAAAAACCAGAAAATATATATTGAAAAAATAGAAAGAACTTACAAACAAAGAAACAACTTGCAAAATGGTATCATTTAAGAGCAGAAATAAAAAAAAAAATCACACTCTCAAGATACATGTAAATAAAAATAAACTTAATAGTGTCTGGCTACTCGTATCCGTTAATACCTATCTTCTAGTGTGGCTAGTCAATCTCTGTTGCAGAAGCCTATTCAAGCACATTTGTGTTCCTTCAACAACTCCATAACTAAACTGTGATTTTATATTATAAATATTTTGAGCGGAACGTAGTAACATTTCTAGGAGAGATCGAGATTTCATAGTAGCACATCCATCGACGAACAACTCCTGCCTCTGTAATTACTATCAAAAGTCTTGGGTCAACCGTTGTATCATGGTAAAAATATAGGATACAAATCCTATATCATTCCAACAAATAACTGAAAAAACAAAGTAGATTTGCACACCCGCAAAATCGGATCAAAACGACTAAAACAGATTTCGCAATAAGGTGTGAAGTTAATTTTCTGACCAATGAAAGGATGGGATTTACTAAACTAAAAAAAGATAATGATCCAGTGTGAAAAAAATGTCAGCTATAAATAGAGAGACTCAAGTCAATCACCAGTCAGAAGGGTGCAGAGATCATAGAGGACAGAAGACTGACAGTCAGGTCCGTCATGACTCAACCCGACACTAAGAGTAGAAAGTGGTGTAGGAAAGGAAAACAACAACAACAACAAATTTACAACTGACTCCAAAACAATTCAACCCGATAAATACATTTTCCTCTTATCTTTTATTTCTCATTCACACTCTCTTTTTCAACTTAAATTGATCGCGCCTTTTCCCTTTCTACCTACTCGGCGGATACACAAAAATAAAAGAAACAGACATTACTTTACTACTCTGTTGAAAGACGGCGAACGCATAGACATTTTTTGTTCAAATCACATTTGCATAAACGAACTAAAGCATTAATCTTTTTTACTCTATTCAACAAGATATAAAAATATACAAATTCGTTTATTCTGCTTGAATGACATTAAATATACTATGTTTTATTTTCTACAAAAGTTCCTTATCGGGTTCTCTTTTCTTGAAATTTACGTTGTATTTTGTGGGCAGGGTATCCCGTATTAAATTCTCCTTTTAATCCGGGTAAGCTGTACCCCACAAGTGGTGAGCAATCGACGTGAAATGAACTCTCAAATTTCCAACTGAAAGAAAACTTTAACAAAATAAGTAACACATTTTTTTAACATATAACCATAATCCTCAGGACACATAGAAAATGGATACACACACTACGGAACCTATGGAAGCCGCTATAACATTTAACTTACCAACTTACCACCCAACTAACGTACAAATTTGGTTTGCACAATTAAATGCAATTTTCAATGCAATGAAAAGTACTAAACAAAGTTCAAAATACGCCTACGTTGTCGAAAATCTTCCCGCAGATGTAGCATACGAGGTAGTGGATCTACTTAATAACATGCCGGAAGAAAAACCTTATGACAGGTTGAAAGCTGCAATTAATAGACGTGTCGGTAAATCGAAGAAAAGAAGGTTACACGACTTATTCAATAATTTGAACCAGGGATATATGAAACCTTTTAAGAAAAATGCGATACTTATTAGGAGACAACACCATGTCCGAAGTGGTGTTAAAGAAACTGTGGATCGGTAAACTACAACACATACAACACAGATACTCGCATCACTCCCCGATGATTTACAACTGCAGAAAATAGCAGACAAAATACATGACAACAGCCAAGACAAAAATGTATACGCCACATCACAGGCACCAACAGATACAGCAACATTTCCAGACAAGTCATCTGAATTGTCGCAGTTGTATAAGCAAATGACGAATCTCAGCTTACTAGTACAAAGTCTGGTTAAAGCACAGAAATCTCAGCGTTCTCCTTCAACATTCAGAAATAGATCCTACTCACCCCACAGACATCGAAGTAGCTCGAACTCTTTCTCTAGAGAGCAAATTACACACGATACCTGTTGGCATTATTATAAATTTGGAAGAAATGCAAGGAAGTGCACAGAACCATGCAATTTCAATTCGAAAATTCTCACATTTCTACACAACACCAGGGAAATGACTGTGCTGGCAGCAAGAAAAGACGACATTAGCTGCTGGATTAAAACAAGAGAGTCGTCTATTTTACATCTGGGACAGAATAACGGGTATTTAGTTTTAGCCGACACCGGCGCTCAGATCAGTGTTATCCTACCATATACAAAACAAAAACCTACATTCTTCACATACACATTGCAGGCAGAAAATGTATCAATGAATAGAATCATACGGTGAGATATCACTAACGCTCGATTTGGGTCTAAGAAGATCTTTTCCATGGATTTTCTCACAAGCAAATGTGAAAACACCTATCCTAGGAGCGGATTTCCTATCCCATTTCGACTTATCAGTGAATATTGCTACACACTCTCTCACTGGCAGTAACACAAACCTAAGAACAAAGGGAATCACCTCAATCTACAAGTCAACGGGAATTAGTTCAGCAATACCAACGGCTAATGGCCAACATAAATTGATAAAAAAAATTCCTACAATAACCACGCCTTTAACATTTACAGATGAAATCCGTCACACTGCTAAACATTATATCAGCACAGCTGGACCACCTACACACGCATCACCACGCAGATTACATCCGGAAAAATAAAAAATAGCAAAAGACGAATCTCAAAATATGTTGCAGTTAGGCATCATACGTCCTTCAAATAGCCCATTCTCCTCTCATCTACATATAGTTCCGAAATCAGAAGCTGGCGCATGGCGACTTTGTGGGATTTTAGGAATCTCGATGCAAAAACTGTTCCTGATAGATATCCTATACTGCACTTACATGATTTCGCCATAGGTTTCCAAGGAACAACGGTGTTTACAAAATTGGATTTGGTTAAGGCGTACTACCAAATTCCAGTAGCAGAAGAAGACATAAGGAAAACTGCAATTACCACTCCTTTTAGACTCTAAGATTTCACCAGGATGCCATTTGGATTACGTAATGCTGCCCAAACATTTCAAAGACATATTGATGTAGTTTTGAGAGGATTTCCTTTTACCTTTGCATATGTCGATGACGTGATTATCGCCAATCGTGATGGAAAAGACAGCTATACCATATTCAACAAATCTTCGAGAGACTGACACATTTTGGCTTAAAGACAAATGTCCACAAATGCGATTTTGCTGTTTCAAAGTTAAATTTCTTAGGCCATGTGATCGACAAAAACAGAATCACACCTGTTCCAGAGAAAGTAGCAGCAATACAAAACTTTCCGCAGGCGACATCACTGCGTCAATTAAGACGATTTCTCGGTTTAATAAATTACTACCATAGATTTATTGCAGGTTGTTCCAGAATTTTGACCCCACTCACAAACTTGCTGCGAAAACAGAAGAAGAAAAATGCAAAAATACTGACCGACGGAGAAGCGTTAGCTGCTTTTCAAAATGCTAAAAAAGCGTTAGTAGATTTTACCAAATTCTCTTACATCAGTGACGATGCTAACTCAACACTTACATTGACAACTGACGCCTCGGGAGATTCAATTTGAGCAGTTCTAAATCAAAAGCTAAATGGTTCAGAAAAGCCAATCTCCTTCTTCTCGGTGAAATTAAACAAAGCCCAGCAGAAGTACAGTACCTTCTCGAGAGAGTTACTAGCTATTTACTTAGCAATAAGGCGTTTTCGGCATCTGTTCGAGGGACGAAATTTTACTATTTTCACTGACCACAAAACCCTCACTTACACTTTACATGTGAACACCGATACATACACACCCAGAGATACCCGAAAACTGGACTACATATCCCAATTTACATCGGATATCCGCTATAGTAAAGGTTCAGACAATATTGTGGCAGATACACTCTCGCGCTCCACGATACAATCTATCGATTCTGAAAACCTTACCTTCGACCACATTGCAGATGAACAACAGGCAGATACTACATTATACAAAATAAAAGAGGACACTTCTTTACAATTGAATGAACACCCCGTCCCATTTGGAACAAAAACACTATTCTGTGATGTTGGTCTGGTCATTCAAGACCATATATTCCACCTTCATTGAGAAAAAAAGATATTTATGCATTGCCACAACCTCTCACATCCCGGACACCGAGCAACCGACAAGTTGATAAGCTGTCGTTTTGTCTGGCCAAACATGCATACTGACATAAAAAGCTGATGGTAGATTAATGAATCTTCACATTGACATAGTGGGTCCCTTACCAGAAGCAAACGGACATAGTTACCCAGTCACTATTATTGACCGATTCACAAGATGGCCTGTCGTTGTTCCTCTAAGGGATATATCTGCAGAAACGATCTCTAAAAGTATATTACATGAGTGGATTGCCGTGTTGGTTGTCCCTCAGTAATAACTACAGACCGAAATTCTCATTTCCAATCTACGCTCTTTGATGAGTTCACAAAACTATTGGGAGATAAGCATATAACAACAACGGTTTATCCCCCATGTGCCAATGGCTTAATTGAACATTTCCACAGGCAAATTAAGACAGCATTAACAGTAAATAATATTTCCAAGACGTGGTTAGAAAATCTACCGCTAATGTTACTATCCATCCGGAATGTAAACAAAGGAGATTTTGGATGTACAGCATCTGAAATGGTTTTGAAACGTCCTTGACGTAACCAGGAGAGTTTTAAGATAAATACAGTCAACTCCAGCCAACTACATATTTTGTACAAAGATTTAAGCAAAGAATGAATGAACTAGTTTTCACACCCACTAGATCACAAACAAAAGAACTTTACACTCCAAAAGACCTCCACAATTGTGAATATGTTTTCGTACGAAAAGACACAGTAAAACGGCCTCTTTGCGCACATTATACAGGACCTTTCCAAGTAGTCAACAAAAAACCCCAAATATTTCACAATTGTAGCAAAAGGCAAGAAAGACACTGTCTCTATAGACAGACTAAAACCAGCGTACTTGGATTTACCTACAAAGGAAAGTACGTCGGAACATTTTACAGCCGCGTCAAATACCAACGTAAGTGAAACATTTTCTATAACTCCAAACACACCTAAAACATTACCACAAAATCGGGTAGACACGTACACTGGCCTACTCATTTTAAAACATATATTAGGTATTGAGAAATATTTTCAATATTTATCAATCTACAGGGTGGTTTATAGGATACAGATCCTGTATCATTCCAACAAATAACTGAAAAACAAAGTAAATTTGCACACCCACAAAATCGGATCAAAATGACTAAAAACAGATCGTGTTGTCTTTTCTTGAAATTTGCGTTGTATTTTGTGGGCAGGGTATCCCGTATTAAATTTTCCTATCAATCCGGGTACGCTGTACCCCACAAGAGTCAAACCTGGGCCACATGATCGGAATGCGAACGCTTTATCGTATACGTGTGTTTATGCGTGCGCAAACGTTTCTTCCTAATCCAATCGTTAATATGTATGTATGTATGTATGTATGTATGTATTTCAGGAAAAATATTACCAGGCACATGGATGATTACATAGCACTCTGGAAATGCCAGACATGTGGTCGTATCCTTCTACCAAATGTTAATCATCTGAAATCGCATGAAAGATGACCTCACTCTGTGTTACCACTGCGGCACGGTGATAGTACATGTGTGATCTCGAGGGAAGTATATGAATCGACATCTGGATTGAAGAGGCATATGCTGGTAGACAAGGATGACATACCACAGCAACATGACACTTTACCCTATAAAGACTCTGGAGCGCATCTGTAATCTATGCTATCGGCATTGCAAATCTGCTGCTGCTTTGAAGATCCAACTTCGATGTCACTCGTGAGGAAAAAATGACCTAGATTGGATGTAGGCGTTGATGGGCAAGACGGCAGTCATTTTTTTTATCAGAGGAAAATATATATATATATATATATATATATATATATATATATATATATATATATATATATATATATATGAAATAGGTTGTTTAATAAAACACGGGTAAACGAAAGGGTAACAATACCAATGTGATCAGTAGAAAAAAACATTTATTAAATATTAATAATTAACCACAAGATAGAATTGAAGCACGAAAATCTAGGTTCTAACTCCGGAATATTCGGGGACGCTTGTGTCCTTCATCAGCGGTGCGAGAAATAAATAGAGAAAAACGGAAGACTCAACAACGGTTGTCCTTGTGGCTGGTGTGAATCCTGTTGTAGATAATAGATCCATACCATAAGAACCACACCTGAACTCTTTCTTGTAATCATATATATATATATATATATATATATATATATATATATATATATATATGTGTATATGTGTGTGTGTGCGTTTGTCTGTGTATGTGTGTGTATCTCTCTCTCTCTCTCTCTATATATATATATATATATATATCAGCAATTACATGATTTTTTATAGAAAATTATATAAATCAAAATATCAAAAAATCTTTTTTAATGAAATAGATAGCAGTCCCAAACTTTTTGCATGTAGTTTAGAAAATCATGACCGTTTTGTTTCAATATCTAAATATTCGGTTATATTGTTTGAGATTATCATACAATTTACCACTGTTTTTAGATATAGTTTGTTTTATCTTTCTTTCATGTCTAAAATGATCGGTTATCGCTTCTTATTCATCCTAACTCTGTAAAATCCAATCTAAAGCTGTCAATATACTATCAGCTCCATTTATGTCCAGATAATATTTTACTGCGACTGACGCATTCTTTGCTGTGTCTCTGTAATGTTCGAAAGTAAAGAACTTCACAAATATCTCTTGTCTACACTGAGAAGATCACAGAACGACTATAAAATTATAATAACTAGATAATAAACATTGCCTAACATGAACTATACCATGGCTCTCTCTCTCTCTCTCTCTCTCTCTCTCTCTCTCTCTCTTTCTCGTATGTCTTCTTGTGAATGATTCTTCGATAACATTTCATAACGAGAAGGGTAAGAAAGCAACTTAGATGCAATGCTTACTGAAAGCATGAAAATTTCAGAAAATAAAACGTTATTAAGGAAAGGAAACAAAAAAATGAACAGCATTAAGAAGACATAAGGCAAGCAAGAAACCCAAAGAGAGTTCCACAAGCGAGATGCATAATAGAAGAAAATCTTATTATAGAACTTACGGTTACATGTATCAATTTCAACTGATGAAATTATGAAACCTTACCGACAATCACTTACTGCGCTTAATTTCACAAAGTCTTCTTACGACAACAGAAAATCATCACACCAATTACCAGGAAAATATTTATGAAAAAAACAAAAAACAAAAAAATACACAGTGTAGCTACATTACGGCGGTGGGAAAATGAGCGAATTTTCTATATAATAACAACTATATATAATAACTATTCTATATAGCATATATTTAATCTTGTTTGCTACTATTCAATATGTTATATATTTAATCTTTCTTGTTTGCTAATATTCTATATAGCATATATTTAATATTTCTTGTTTGCTAATATTCTATATGGCATATATTTAATCTACCTTGTTTGCTATTATTCTATCTATTCTATATGGCATATATTTAATCTACCTTGTTTCAGCTGAGGAAGCGAGATTTAATCTTTAGTTTCCAAGAACTGCGATTCAATGTACACATAATTTATTTCGCATATTCCCGAAGGAATGTTATTTGTTAAATTGTTTTATTAACTTTATAATGCACAAGAAAATTTTGAATAATATCCAATAAACTCCATATCAAAAAGACACTATCGTTATATTGTTTTTACTCGCCCTCTATATAAATATTTCAGACAAACATAGTTCGATAACCTCTTACCTAGCTTCCAGCAGGATAAACATGATATATATTTTCATTTCCGTTTCAGCAATATTCTAAATCCAACACATTTTAGGAAGAGAGACAAGTTAATAGCTGGAATCAACAGAATGATTCAATGGAGTAATGAATCATGTGAATAAATTTAACCCTGAAAGCACAGCGGAAGCTGTTCGAATTTCCATTTTC
>CAHIKZ030000226.1:645000-665000 GCA_903632075.3 Acanthosepion pharaonis
ATCACAATCAAGGATTTCTGTCGCAGCAGAAACTTCTTACGTGTTTGTAGCCCATTTAGCCTACTAATGCAAATGACTGAATTCGTTGGGCAATCACCAACACATTTCATCCCACTTTACGCCACCATTTTTAAGCCAAGTGGACATAATCGGCTTCACACAATTTTCGATTCTTTGAAATTTGATTGCATTTTTTCATTCAAGTGAACACCGGGGGACTGTTATGTCTTTTCATACAGTTTACGTGTAATAAAAGGCAGCTACTCGCTATAATTTTACTACTGAGCATCGCTGCCCAAAATACTTCTCGCACGTTTTCATCTAAATTCGTGCTACTTAAAAACCTTCATCATGCATTAGTAAACGAAATTAAAATTGCTTCAAACTTTGTTCGTAACAAGTGTAAAAACGCTTGTATTTTCAACTTTTGATCAATAAAACTACCTCCTATCTCCTGGCTGTTCAAAATTTTCAAAGAAAAATGAAGCTTGAAAATCCCATTTTCTGATTGGCTGAATTTAAGAGACTGTGCTACATCGGTGACGACGTAAATCAAAAAAGGCGATGCATATTTTGGGATAGGAAACTACATAGCTTTCATATTAATCAATAAAAAAACCGACACAATAAAGTCGCCAGATACTATTTTGAAACGTCATCCGCCACTGTACACAGCTTTGACTAACCCAGCTGGAGGTTAACCAATCGTGTCAACTGTTCAAGTTTGCTTCGAGCTCATTGGCACGGTTTCAATCGTTTAACCTTGGGCCCATGCAACCATACATGCAAGTAGTCCTCTTACGCACGCGTGTGCACGTGTGTACGTACGTCACCTTACTATGTGCGCTCAAGGTCAACCACCCAACCGGGTCTTTATACCAAAACTCGAACACGTGTTCAGATTCTGCGATTACTGCGCCGCTCTTGGTCAAGTTCATTCGCTTCTTACGGAAACCGCAAGTTGTTGATGACGTATCCAAACTATTTTTCCCCGTTTATCGATTTTACTTCCCAAATTAACTACAACCGTTTAGTTGAATTATTTAAACTTCACTTTTTTGCCTTCAATCCGCTTTTCATAGAGTTACATACATTTTTGGGATCCTTCGAACCTGCCTATGTCTTGCCCTCAGGGACAATATAACCATCCCATCGGAATACACAGCCATCTGCCAGAAATCTCTAAAAACTTCATAAGGCCCGAGTTCGTACTGAACTTGACAACTTTTAATTGGAGGTGTTTTAGTAATTGCAAACGGCTGCTGCAACCATGGCTGTCAATTTTTCCTTCCGTTGTGCTGATGAATAACGACAATTTGTGTACATTGCGTGTTTTACGTGGGCGGCCATCTGCTCTACTAGACATTAGCCTTACATGCGTGTACATAATGAGTATGGCGGTTATGACCGTCCATTCAGTGAAAAGTTTACTCTAGGGCAACGCCGGGCTTTATTGCTAGTGTATATATATATATATATATATATATATATATATATATATATATATATATATATATATATATGTGTGTGTGTGTGTGTGTGTGTGTGTTCAGAAAGTAAATATTTCAACATTTATATGGGTTTCATGAATAAATTATTATTTACTAATACATGAAAAGTGATAATAAAATCAAATGGGATGCATTTTTCTGTTTTGATATTCTTTTTATTTGGCAGAAAGTTAAAAACGCTCAAAATGTTATACACATTTTTCCATGCTAATCTAGTTGCGAGTACAATTGACGATTAGATTGCTGTTTTAGATTTTTAAGACAAAGCCGATTCAAATTTGAAAAAAAGAAATTCCAGGCGATGAGAAATTCATTGTTTACAACAATCTGAAGTGAAAAAAGATTCGGAGGAAAATGGAAGCCAGTCTCCATCTGCATAAGTTGATGTTATGTATCTGGATACGCATTCGGAACATTTGCCTCAAAATTTCCCGTCAAGTACTGTCCTTCTTTGGACTGATCAAATGCAGCAATCGACCAAAAACTTTCGCAATAACGAATCGGTTTGGTGTCTACTTCCATGAAGAGAATGGCAGAACTCACTTCACTTTGCAGACCCTGCTGAAATTGAAGCACATCGGCTGCAATGTCCTGCTTTACCTGTTGTACTCACCTGAATACGTGACTTTGGATTAGAACTTATCTCAATCCCTACATAATTCTCTTAATGGATAGAATTTGAATTCCCTGATAGCCTGCAACAAACACTTAGTCTCGTTAATCACACAGACATTTTCCACATACTTTGAGGATGCAAATATAAAGCAGGTTGATTGATGGTGAATATTTTCAAAGTCACCATTTATATAGTGGAAGAAAATGGCAGAAACGTCAAGTATTTTCTTGGAAAATAACTTGCAAAATCTATGAGCATTTGTTCCAACAATGTTTACAACGTACGTGTCATTAAAAGTTTGTAAGTGTATGCTACTGATCAGGTTTTTAGATTAATCAGCCGTTTGCTTTTGTGGTGGCGATTCAGCAGATAATGAAACTCTCAATTCTCTACATGGGAATGTGGATCAAATGTGAATCTACAATATAATTGATATTCATCAGAAAAGTAAGTTCAAACATTATGAATAATATTTTTTAAATTTAACAGTTATGCACCATTTGTCATGTTTGGCTTCAATGAATTAACTTTCAAGGATATACAGGGTGAGGTAAAAATCGCGATAGATACATACATACACACAAACATATATATATATATATATATATATATATATATATATATATATATATATATATATATATATATATATATATATAACGAAGAGGAAAAGGCCGCAAGTATTTTTAGTTATTATGTGGATTTTTTCATTTATTTCGTATATTTCGCTACACTAGTTTCTGATCTTTTGCTCCTCTACAGGCGAGTAATGGTTAATTAAACATATTTCTTCCAAGAAAACATCGTTGAAACAACAATAATCTCTCCTTTTTATCTCTATCTACGTATCTATCTATCTATACATATATAAATAGATGTGTATATATATATATATATATATATATATATATATATATTAAATAAAAACAGACCACTTTAAGGTTCCATGTAATAAATTATTTCACCACAGCCCTTTTAAAAGGACTGCGGATCATCAGACTTTACTTCCAAACAAAAAAATGAAAAGAAAATTTACACTTTATTGACGGGCCGTATTAAACATATGTAAATTAACGAAGTGAGGAAGTGAGGGGGAGAGGTAGAAGACATGAGTGAGTTAGCGGATATTGACACATTTAAACGGTTAACTTAACGGAAGTTATATATTGATATCGGATGGGTAGAAAAGAAAACCCATTCAATATCAATATACAACGGTTAACTTAACGGAAGTTATATATTGATATCGAAGGGTGTGTGTGTTTATATATATATATATATATATATATATATATATATATATATATATATGAGTGTGTGTGTGTGTGCGTGTATAAATATATAAATTTATAAATATATACATTAGACATAAATTTCTGGTCGTATGGAAACAGTCCTGGATTTTATATATCAAAGATATATATATATATATATATATATATATATATATATATATATATATATATATATATATATCACTACTTGAATTTCACTACTCGAAGTTTTCATTTCAAACGCAATCTTCATGTGCAGAATTTTGCGTTTGGTATGAAAACAACAGTAGTGTAGACAATGTTGGATATGTATACTTATTTATATAGATAGCAGAAGCAAAGCTGTATTATCCCTAAGAAAATTATATGGTAAACTAACATAAAAAAAGAAAAAAAAAAGATTATTTTCAGGTTGGTCAAAAGATATTTTTCAGTAACATATTATCGAAATTACTATGATCAAGAAAATTTCAGTTAAGAAGGAGTAACGTTGTAATGATACCCAAGGCAATTATATCCCTTTGGCCGAGAAGATATCAAGTGGCTCACTAACAACCACTTAGTAAGAAATTGACAGAGTAACGGAATTGCCTAGTCCAACAGTCAGCTTCTAGGTGTCAAACCGGCCAGTTGCTTTTTAGGACACTCCAGGCAGTACCTCCCCCGGACGAAGGGTAAACATACCTCCCCCGAATCTCTGCAACAAGGTGCCGCTTAGAAGACTGCTTTCCTCTGGGTTGTATCTTCACCAGATATAGAAACTATCTCAAGGTTGCAGTCCTCAATTTGGCAAAAACATATAACTCGCTGTTTTTCTTTTTTGCCATATATACCTTGGCTAATGACGTAGAAGATAAATAAATGTCTAAACGTGGCTTCCGCAGAAACACAGACGAAACTCCGGTAGCTCCAATTTCCTTTGGGAATTATTATAAGAAAATTATTTCTTTACATCACTTTTCAATTTGCTTGCTGTTTCATATGTTATAGTTTCTATGCATGGGGCACTCGTAAATATGTATATACTTTTGTGTGTTTTCTCTCTTAGAACAAAGCGTTGTTTCTATTTCTTTTCTTTCAGCTATTCCGTTCTGTCTTTGAAATAAGATTTTATTTTATCATGGATATAGTAATTCCCAGAATGTGGGAAATGTAAACTGGGCAAATATTTTTCATTTCTTATCTCACCCATTAATGTCAATAGATTTCCACATTTATATAATGAAAATGTATAACATCGTTTATTGAAAGATTTTCCCTGAAATTAGTCATCAAAAGACCTCTGTTATCATTCTTTTAATTGATGCATGCTTCATCCCAAACTTTTATTTAACATCTAGATTTTACCATTTTTTCTCGTATAATTACATGTGCTTTTCATTTTGGTTCTTGATGCTTTTGTATGCGTTCAAGTCTTGTGATGTTTTGTTATCCGTTGAGGCTTATTGTTTTATTGCGTAGCGTCGACTCTTTAAGCTTTTCTAAAGAATCGTCTTTTCGATTACAACGACGTAATCGATTTACGGAACTTTAATAACTTCTCTCATTAGGGCGATAGATATGGATAGCGAGAGTTGGGAAATCGCCGCCAATAATCGCTCACGCGATTTACACCGGGGGTTGGAGCGAAGAGAGCAGATACAGAGACATGTCGCCGTGGAGAATCGTGTTCGACGGAAAGAAAACATCAAGGCGACATCGGGGTAGAGCGTCTTGACTTGAATTCATTGCGGTGAAAACACTCACTCCTTTACCGCCATAACAGATGCTGCACCGCCATTAGCATCGGAGGCATAACTCTTTGGGAGCAGAAACTACTCTAGATCGACGGAGGTCACACGCAAAATCACTGACCCAAGAAGAAGTTTTTATATAGATTATACATTTATACATTTCCTATCTAATATTGACGTCAGGTATGATATTTCTATGTACGATTATACGTACCATTTTTTCCAAGTTAATAGATTTATTTGTGTCATATGATGTTAATTGAAGATCAAAAGATCGTAGATCAACCTATTCTGTGTTGGGTACCCAATCTACTATAATAAATATTTCACAGATCATACTCTGGTGGATTTGAAGTGTTCAGAATTTATCAATTCCACGATAGGAATTTTAATTTTGTATTCAGTGTGGGTGCCATAAGTACCACCCTTGCAATTACAGAACATATAATTTAGAAATATCTATCTGAAGTTCTCTATAATTTAAATCTTAAGATTTTCCATGTGTTTTGGAAGGACATCACTAGTGACCAAATTATTTTGTTATTCAAGTAAGAATTAAATCGAAACTAATATTAATCACAAATTAAAAATTCATAAATAGGTATTATAAATGAATTTCAATTGTCAGAGTTTTACATCATTTTAAAACGCAATAATATCTCGTACACCACATCGTGCCACAGAGGAAAATGATCATAAGGACTTTGTATTTGAAAAGTAAATAGACAGCTACAGATTTAGAAACTAAGGATAATAAACGAACGAGATTTGGATGGAATAATGTTTGTTTAAGGAATGCGTGCATTAATTCGACGTACGTAGTGTCGCTGGGCACATTCACTCTCTCATTTATAGAAGTAACCAGCTCTTAAATATTTGTCTAGATAAATATTTACCAAAGGTAATACAGCAGTTAAAGCAATTCGTCACGAGACGCGGGGTTCACCAGTTTCTTACGCTGTGATGCGTTTAATAGACACATATTTTCAATACTTTTCCGGTAACTGATTTGTCTAAGGTAGTACTCGAATCTTATTTTGATCCACCGACGTTCATATTATTTTTTAAGTATGATATTGAGCGTAGTTTTGTATACAGTATTTGGTGGTTCTGGCCACCTGGTGACTAAAAAAAGATGGAAATATTTCCTTCGTGAATGCGCGAAATATTCTTTGCTGTATTAACGTTGCTAGTACATTTTGCCATGACCAATCTATCAGATCTAAATATTTCTCCCGGGACAATGACGGAACCCACCTCTGTGTTTGATAGTTGTACGTTAGTCGTTATGGGAAATCTTATGAATGAACTTTTGGAAGACGCAGATGCGTCCACTGGCGGAGAATTGTCCAAGAGATTATTCATCTGAGAATATTACAAATGTCAACACTCTTCTTGGACAGGTAGTTTGTTCATTCCTTCCTTTTATCAATATTGTCTGAATTGCACAAATGGATGCGTCTAGCAGCATTCTTCGATTGCTCTTCATATACAACTGTATATGACGGAGATACATGTCTGCTTGTCCAGGTAACACAGAACATAATGATAAATGTGCTTTTCGTTTGTTGCAAAATTAAAATGATAGTCCTGTTCACTGAACCAAGTTGCTTATTAATGTTTTCAGGAATCCTGTGCTGACTGAGCCCGTCTTCTCTCTCAAAAAGTCTGTCACATAAAAATTGATGTTGACTCTTTATTTTAGGATTGTTTTGTAGTGTAAGACTAACAATTCTGAAAAAAAAAACAATTGCGTTTACTTAGATGATGTATGGCATTGGTGCCTCGCGTGATATTAAGATTAAAATACCTGGGTGTCTATTTACATTGGCCATATCTCTTGATAATAACACTTTATTCGAACGGCGTTTACAGTTTTGGCACGTCAGTAAATTCATGTATTATTTCATAAGGCGATAAATGCCAAACAAATATTATGAAATGAAAACCTATTCCTTGAAGAGTTTTATGTTGCGATGATATATATATATATATATATATATATATATATATACAGAGTCCAAAGTAAAAACCTACAAAACCAGTAAAAATAACTACATAAAGTGCTCAATAAACTAAGTAGAGCAAACCTAATATAAACCTAAAGAGCCAGGTAAACCTACCTAGGCTTCACATACATGGAGCGTCAGGGTATATATATATATATATATATATATATATATATATATATATATATATATATATACAAATGCTTAAATTTTCATTTTGGTTGTAATTTATTTACAGAATACTTAAATATTCACTCTTCAGAACAAAGTCTCTTCGTAAATGGTGACAATACACCGGAAGGATATATTAGTTTGACAGAGGGAATGTAAAGCAAAAGAGAAGATAGAGAAAGATGGGAAGGAGAAAAGTGACTGGTGGACAGGCACTTTTAAGCAGATGAGCTAGATTCCCTTTAGCTCATCTGCTTAAAAGTGCCTGTTACGGAAAAGAAACAGAAAATGGAGACGATGGTTGGGTACTCGTAATCCTAAACAGACTGACCTGGCCAAGAATTTTTCCTTTAACGTTCAGAACTTTGTACATTGATTTATACAGCAAATCGACCGATTGAACCTTGTTTTAGGCAGGACAACCAAACTCATTCACAAATTAGATAATAAAAGGGTCCTTAATACAGATAATACATAGAAATTACAATAATGATATCAAACATAAATCAAGGGACTTTAAATACAAATAGATAAAACAAATAAATTTAAGAAATTAAAAGTACAAATAAAAATAAAAGAGGTTATGGAAAAAAAGAAAGAAATGAAGGAGTGTATGCATGAGTAGTAGTAAGCCTAAAAAGACTGACACGGCCAAGATTTTTTTTTCTTTTAAAGTGTGAAACTTTGTACATTGATTTATACAGCACATTGACCAATATGGTCTAATTTTAAGGGTTGAGTTTTCCAAGTCCCCTTCCTCAGTATGTGCCCAATATTTTTTCATGTTTTTGAGTATGAGTTTTTCATATATGTAATTAAAAGTGTCACTGCCGTCACAGGAGTTTGAACGTAACTCTATAGACAATGAAAACGCAGACTGCCATTTAATATAAATAGAGATATCGTGCCACTGACTACATGGTTACGATTACCTGTTTGAATACTGTTAAAGTGCCGAGTGTCCTGTGTTTCAAGACGAATTAATTCTTTTCTTAGCAGCTCTACGCCGTCGTGTAATAACTGATAAGTAATAAATAATCTTTCCGTTGATTCTTTATTTCTTTGTTGTTAATGTGTTTTAATTGTTTTTGGTAATTATTATTTTACATTGAAATCTTTCTGTTATTACTTGCATCATGTACGTTTCCAATTATATTCTTTATGTTCATATTTTCTGGAAAAAATTCCTTATTGCTTAGTCGCTACTTCCATGGAATATTCACCAACCTTCTATGAATTCCCAGTTCTACTAACTCCAGTTTTGTCGTAATCCGTGTATAGATTGCAATTATTCACTGCGATATAAGACGATGCATAACAGATAGGAATCCAATACACTTTACATTGATTCTAACGAAGATTTCTTGTTTCTTAATACTTTGTTTAGATTTCGGAATGTTTCTTCAGTTAACCCAACGCATTTTTCTGTCTCAGGGTCGCATTTTCCATCCTGTGTTAGAACATCTCCCAGTTATTTAATCTCTTGCGCCTCCTTGTTGACATAATCAATTTGTATCACGTATCTAGGGCTTTTTCTCATGTTGAAGACTATACATTCTATCATTTTGAAGTCGGTGGTTAGTCTTTTTTTTTCACGCTTTCTTCTAATACACTGTTTTGGAAGTCCACTAATTTTCCTTCCGAAACAATCAGCAATACAGTATCTTTTGTATTTTATATTGTTGAGATTACACCAAACCTACCAACAAAATTGGAATTATTATTTCATTTAAACAATTTCCAGATACGCATGTTACGCTTTCCAAAATTTTCGATAGATAATTGTGATGGTTGTCACCACATAAAAAGCAAGAGTCAACAAATGTGATATGAAATAATTAAAGAATGATAATAGCGATGTCATCTTCATTGATTTTCCAAACGTTTCCCTTCGACTTACCGATTAGGTTTTTATTATGGGGAATTTTATTAACGAAAATATATTGCTTTCCACAAATTTAAAATTTCACTAAAACTGATAATTAAATCTAGCAAATAATCTAATCTAAAATGATTTATCAAAGGCTGTGTTCATTATTCAGGTATTATATGGATATTAATAAGTAACTGAAACACAAAATATCAAGGAATTAACGCATGGAAATGTCAACAATTTTCAGCTTATCCTCTGGTATCGTCATTCTTGCAGACAGTTTTGTCTTCTCCAAGATCTCTGTTAAAACATTATCGACAGAACCAGAACTAATGCTTATTGACTTATCTATCTACAAGACAGTAAAACGTCTGTCATACAAAACCATACAATGAATGTTATCAACAATAGTTGAGTATTTTGGACGATCTGAGCGAGGATCATCTTTTGTGCTGTTCCTGACCCACTTGAATTCTGCACTCCAATTATACACAGTTGCATAGAACTGGGAGTCCTCATGAAGTGACAGTACCGTGCAGATCCTAGACATGAATAGGTAAAAACTGTGATGATCAGTGAAACATCTACCCAGAAGTTGACTCCACACAGTAGCGGTTCTTGAGAAGGAACTACTTCAGTAAAACTTACATATCTGAAATTAATTAAGAAGAGAATGTTGATCAACTACAGTGTAATTCACATGGCGGACGTTAGCCGTGAAAGTTAGGAATGGTGAAATTAAGGAATGTAGTTCTTCAGAACACGTACCATGCTAACTGTGATATAGCGTCTCTGAGAAAGTTAGGAATGGTGAAATTAAGGAATGTAGTTCTTCAGAACATGTACCATGCTAACTGTGATATAGCGTCTCTGAGAGTTAGGAATGGTGAAATTAAGGAAAGTTCTTCAGGTACCATGCTAACTCTCATATAGCGTCTCTGAGAAATTAGAATGGTGAAATTAAGGAATTCTTCAGAACATGTACCATGCTAACTGTGATATAGCGTCTCTGAGAAAGTTAGGAATGGTGAAATTAAAATTAGTTCTTCAGAACACGACCATGCTAAGTTCTCTCTGAGAAAGTTAGGAATGGTGGAACACTTCAGAACATGTACCATGCTAACTGTGATATAGCGTCTCTGAGAAAGTTAGGAATGGTGAAATTAAGGAATGTAGTTCTTCGGAACACGTACCATGCTAACTGTGATATAGCGTCTCTGAGAAAGTTAGGAATGGTGAAATTAAGGAATGTAGTTCTTCAGAACATGTACCATGCTAACTCTCATATAGCGTCTCTGAGAAAGTTAGGAATGGTGTGATACCATAGTGATATCTCTGAGAAAAGAATGGGAAATTAAGGAATATAGTTCTTCGGAACACGTACCATGCTAACCGTGATATAGTGTCTCTGAGAAAGTGGTTGTAGGGTGGGAAAATATCATCACCTAAATGGTTAGCGGAGAAGCTTTTGAATTCTATCAAGACTGGAACGTGAAGATTGCGCTGTTTCTCATATATGGCATCAGTAACCCATTTTGCATTGATTTTGGTTTTTTGTAAAATTAAACCATAGCAAGTTATGTTGGGTACTTACTAGAGCGTTATAGGTAACCGACCATTTTTCCAGCGTCTTTAATAATTGATTGTATCTATGGGTGCCGCCAAGGTCTGGCATGAGTTTTATTCCAGTAGGACAGCAAAGAGACTTCCAGATGGAACGCCCGTTCATCAGGCTAGGCGAAAACATAAGATCCGCTCGGTGATGATGGAACATTACTAGATTGGTTTTTGACTCACTGAATGTGACTAACCAGTTTTTTCACCCCATGGGTAGTTAAAGCTGTGCCATATAATAATCAACCGACAAAAATGGGAAATGTTCGGTCAATGCATTTCTAAACACTTACATTTCTATTTTAACCATTTCCATTAACATCTATACTAAATAATATTAAAAAATATTCTGATGTAACATTATTCTTTTAATAAATCCAATTTCTTTATAAGTGAGATATTAATATGAATTTCAATGCGTCCCGACTATTTCGTTTTCTCTTTCACGCTCAATGTAGTAATTCTAAATAAATAACCCAAGAGCGATTTATAAGGTATTAGCCAATACCGAAAACGTATAGGGAAGCCAGCTAGGAGAAATTAAAAACCCAATCGACTATATAACTATCAATAAGAGTTCCGGGAATGCAGTTTTAAACTGTTAAACATATCCAAGTGCCGAATGTGAGAGCGAACACTTTCCAATGATATTTAAATTTAGAGTGAAATTACTCAACTTGAAAAAGACCAAGGCAGCACCCAAACTGAAAAAAAAAGAAACAAAGAAAAAAGAATAGATGAAATACATGAGATGATGGAAAGAAGAGGAAAATAATGCCAATATACGCCGCAGAATATAGGAATAAATTAGGAACAAATTCTGACAGGCTAAATATGAATGTCCCATCGAAAAGTATGCAGAAATATAACAAATTTGCATCACACAAAGTTGAAATACATAGCAATATTAGAACTAAGAGAACAAAAGACATGATAATGACCAGGATGCATAAAATATACGGACAGTATAATGATATTAAGGAAATAAAAAAAATATGTAATAAATACATCAGAAAAGGCTTATACGAAGAAAAAACAACGGACAATATAGAGAAATGCCACAAGACCAGATATACTAAGATCTGAAGAGTTATAAAAAAATGCCGAATTGAACAGAAATAAAGTATCAGGGCAAGACGGAATCGTAATAGAGATGCTGACAGTCTTAGATCACAGACCTAATAAATTAGATATGCAATAGTTGTGATATAGCAGATGAACTCATTAGATACATATTCATATTACTACCGTTGAAGTTCGTCAGAAAATCAGCCTAATAAACCATATAACAAAATCCGAATTTTAATGAAATGAACGCACAGCAGTATCAAACCGGAAATAGATCAAAAAACAGAACAGGCCCGTGAAAGTCAATGGGACAAGGATTTCGATATTTATGTCCAAAATGTTATCAGAAAGAACAATACAAATGAAGAAGAGAGTGTATACGTGTTTTAAAAATAGGCAGAAGTGTGTGATAAGATACGCCACAACGAACTATTGAAACTGATTCTTAACGCTAAAATATTTGGTACTTATATTAGAGTAATGCAGAACTTGCATAATATGTTCAAAAAATATTAAACAAATTAGAAATTGCGGTAAAACGTGTGTGCCTCCTCACAAAAACCATTCAACCGTCACAGCTAAGCCATACAGAGAGAATGACAATTGAAACGAGTATTCACAATTGGCGGCCACTATCTTACCATCGTAATATATGCAGAAGGCAGTTTTGAATGCCGACAAAGAAAGGAGACAGGAACTCTTACAAAACATAATGAAGGAAAACAAGAAGAAAAGAATAAATATCAACTGTAAGAACATAGATTGCATGGATGTTCACAGAAAGAAGAGCCAGAGCTGCAGATTTCAAATTGGACATACCGAAATCTAAAAAGTACAAAAAATTAAATATCAAAGAAATGGTTTACCAGATGACAGAAAGTGAGACAGAAGGCGCATTGTGATAACGAAAGATGTCTTCCAAAGGCTAATCACTGTATAAAAAAAAAAAAAAAAAAAACAAAAACAAACAAAAAACACAGAAACATTTAGTTAGAAACAATGACAAGAATGCCGAGATGTTATGCAATATGAGTCCTGGAAAATATTCTCAATGATGAAGAAACTTGAAGCAACAGAAATGGGATTCTACAGAAAAAATGCCGATAATGTCATTGACCAAACATACCTACCAAGACAAAGTTCTAGAGACACTAGAAACAAAAGGGATATTTATATTTAACATTAGGGAAAGGCTGTTGAAATTTCTAGGTTAGATAATAAGAAAAGACATCTTGGAAAATTTTATACTAACAAGCATGAGAGAGAGGGACAGTGATGGGAGAGAGGGGGGTAGAAAACGCATAGAATACCTGGCGAGCTTTATTAAATACATGGTGGGGCAGCACTTGGGAAAGATATTGAAAATTATCTATTGTGAGCTACAAAGTACAGGGTGTTGTGGAGAGCCTGTTGAATGGACATGGCTGATAGAAGTAGGAATCCCGACAGATGAGTAACAAAATCTATAAACATAAATGAGACTTAGATATGGTTTATGGTTAATGATGTTACTTATATGACATTTTATCTAAGTTATTCAACAGGTATACAAAATTTAAGGTTATATTGAAACACGCATAATCGCTTAACGCTTGCTAGCCTTTGTAAAAGAAATAGTGAATTTGTCTATTGTAAGAGGAGAAATTCTTTATATAACCGGATATTGCAATTTATTCCGGACATATTAAGATGGCACAATGGCATATAGGCATTGAGTAGTTATTGATATTGAAGAAAATCTATTACTCACATCGGATATTTAGGACGGAAAATCGTTCTTTTTATGTTATATCATCTTATAGAAAACTTTAGAACAACATACGTTAGATGTCTAATGTTAATAATATGATGAACGATGTATAGTCTGTGGAGGAAAGATGATGAAGGATGAACGTACGAAAGATAGATAACGATTTATTCTTGTATGGAAGAGGTTAAGATCGTAGTTTTCAGGGAATTCACTCGTGTATTTAGTCAACAAATGAGCAATTCTTGAAAAGAAACCTATCCGAAGAGGAAATTAAACATTAACATTAGTATAGAAAAATAAACGTAAAAAGAAAAGTAACATGGTTTATCGTAGATGAAAAGAAATATATATATATATATATATATATATATATATATATATATATATATATACCAATAGAGAGAGAGAGAGAGAGAGAGAGAGTAATGCGGACGATTCGAATTTGATGAAGGAGACTAACGTGTCCTATTGGAAAATTTAAACTGCTGGAATTTAAGAATTTGGCACATGTAAACATTTGAAATATAATTAGTGGGTAAGATTGGGAAAATCCGATGCAGAATCTCCAGGAGAGTTATAGCAGAGATACTTCATTTTTATCCAATGAAATATATAACGTATGCAGAAAGAGTAAGATACTGTCTGAAGTTATAAAATAAGTCAATAATTCCCCAGTTCTTTTAGTTGTGGATCGTATATATGAGATTCAATACCAAAAAAAATAAATAAATAAATAAATAAACACTTTATTTCGAGCCGACTGAAACTATATATACCCAAATTCAAAAAGACCAGACAGACAAAAACATTGTTATAGTTTTTGCTTTTACTATTGTGGCGGTTAATTGCATCTCCGCCTCGACAAACGTAAATCAAAGCTTCGAACAAATGAGGACATTACGTAGGTGTAAATAAATATATAATTTATATGTATACAGACAAAGACTGGTAACTTCCATCTGTTGATGTTGCTAAGGTAACAGGGAGATAGGGAGGTGAAATTAGAAGTGAAATGTTCACTTAGTAGTGGCCGTTTTCGTCGACGATGGCGTCGCTATCTTTCAACATGTCTGTGTTGACATCAAACGCTGATACCCGTCGTTTTTTTTTTTTCGTCACCGTTCAGTTTAAGGGCTTCCTGCCGTCAGTATGATTGTTCCCAGGAAGCTCTTAATCTGAGTGGTGATGAAAAAAAGATACTTGGCTTTTAAGTTCCTGAAAGCTACTAGCCATTTATTCTCCACTGAGATATAGGATGTATTTTAATAATTATAGTTATTCCCAGGAAAATACTCGGAGAAAAGTTTAGGAGTGGTGTTCAGAATTAAGCACATCGACAGAACACTCTATGGAGAAGTGAATTCATCAATGTGGAGTAAAATTGTTTTGTAATATTTATTTTAGATTCTAACGCATAGATGTAAAACAAATCAACTTTACGATTATCCTATTGTAAAATTTTGTTTACAGCCGTCTGTTCTCTCCCCACCTCTCTCTCTCTCTTTATATATATATATATATATATATATATATATATATATATATATATATATGTGAATAGCTCGAATGGTTTGTAGGTTCTTTTTTATTTTATCATTCTAGTAGGCATGAAAATAATTTTTACAATGATATTTTTTTCTTTCGAAAATCTGTTTTGTTACAAAACGCGACAAACGATATATTGGATTTACCGCAAAACCCGATATTTCTATAACGTATTTAGAGATAAAAATAAACAACATTAAAATTGAAAAAAAAAACCGGATATATCAAGTTTGAAACTTATTTAAAAAAAATAAACTTTTAATGCCTTTTCAATAAACAAACAATTTATTTACACTAAAAATAAATGTTTAAAATTTCCTTGAGGCTCAGTAATAAAGCTTCAGAATTATAAATTGTGAATATACATTTTATTGACTAAATTAAAAAAAAAAGAATTCAAAAAGAGAATATAAGTTACAATTTAAAGAATTTAATAATTAATAACATGGTATTGCAGTTTGAACAATATAAGGTTGATAATAATAATAATAATAATAATAATAATAATAATAATTCTCTTATGGGGCCTAAGACCGAGCGTTTGGACCCAGCTCTACCGGATAAAAAGCAGTAAATGAAACATACACATGTAATAATAATAATAATAATAATAATAATAATAATAATAATAATAATAATAACGGTTTATAAAAATGATACAAAATTTTGTTTACACTGAATTCAAAGGTCATGAAACGATATGCAAAATGGCGTATTTCCGCTTTTTTCTTTTGTTTTTGATATCAATAATTTAATTTTGATTGCAGAGAGCTATAACAGATAATAGATATACATTTAAATATTGTGTTATAGTTAAAATTTTAAAAATAATAATGGTTTATTTTAGGAAGAGCCGTCTAATATTGCCATTTTTGTATTAGGTTTAAAAATGCAAAGTGTACATTGTATTTAGAAACTGAGTTGAAAAAATGTCTTCTAACTAGTTGCTTAAAAACAAAACATACATGAAAGACAACATGATAAAAACAAGACATACATTTAGTAGATTTTTGTCATTGGAAGTCACAGAGATTTTGCTTCCTTTTACGTCCGCGCGCTGTTTGTATAAATTTACGCAATGTAACTCGGTCAGTTCAACAAGTAACATTAGACCACGAAGGACCACCTCGTGTCACAGCAAGTTTTTACGCACCACTCCTTAAACTAGCTTTTTACCGCTATGTGTTTCGGGTTCATAGTAAATAAATCACTGAACTCTATTTCCTAATATCATCTTGTATACAACACACATTTCTACTTGAATGAATATGAATAATTAAGACGGTGACCAGGAACCAGATCTTGTTTCTCTAGTGGGGACGAAACGGAGTAACACAAATATGAATCACAAACGAGAAATAAATGAAGAAAATGCGAAATTCTGTTGGAGGTACAATTCTAGCAATTTCGAGTTTGCACACCAAAAATATATCCGATATTTGCCACGCTGATTAACTGACAACGGACGATCTACTTAAAAAACTTTGAGTCTTTCTATTCTCGAAAAACTAAAAGGGAACAGAAGCATACCCCTTTGAAGCTTTTAACAGTTAAGCAAGTGAAGCATTACCAACTTAAAGTTAAAAACGAAGATACCAGAAGAGTCGAGATGTCAGCCAATGATTACAGTTTGTCGATGAATGATCATCAAATAAGAATCAGGGTTTGCATGGCCAAATTTCTACAGTTATATATAAGTTAATTTTTTGCTTATATATTTTAATATATTTTATTTCTATTGCATTACTAAATTGACGAGAGTCTTAAACAGGCTAATCAATTAAATGTATTTATTCGTTGGCAACGGCCGTGGTAGTCGTATAGCGTATTACTTTGCTAAGAATTCTGCAACAAGGCCGGAACATAGAGGTGGTGTTCGAAATGCTGAAACGAAAGAGACAAACAGAAGGCTTAAAATCAAACACGTTAAAAGATTTACATGTCGCGCAAGCCATTATGGAAGAAGATGAATGCCTGGTCGTAAATACCTCTGAAATCACCTGAGTATTGAACAAAAATGTACGAAATTTTCAAAAAACCCAGCGTCTTTTCTGTATTATCTTGTGTTTACTCAGAAATTCGAGTTGGGATTTGGAAACCCTGCTCTCGTCTCGTCTGGGGTGGTAGACAGCTATCCGAACGCGTGTATATGGGGTTTACGGAGAATTTTTGCCCGTAACTACGGGCTCGGTTTTGCCCCGCATTAAAAAACCGCCTTTTGCCACATACTGCCACGGAGGTAAGGTAAATAACCTTACTTCAGCAATTATTTGGAGATTCGTCTCCAGCTGTGCTGTTTGAACTCTCTGCCTTCGAGCAGATAGGAACCCAGACGAGGATATGCCGAAGGGCAGAGTTTCGTCTGGGGTGGTAGACAGTTACCCGAACCCGTTTATACGGGTTCTACGGGGAAATTTGGTCGGAGGCTACGGGCTCGGTTGTACTCTGCATTAAAAAAACAACAATGTGTCACATCCTGCCCTGCTGGTAGGTAAGGTAAATAACCTTGCTTCGGGAATTAGCTGGGGATTCGTCTCCAGCTGTGCTGGTCAAGCTTTCTGCCTTCGAGCAAAGAGGATCCCCAGAGGAGTCTATGTTGAATCGCAGCCTCGTTTCGAGAAAAAAGCTACACGAACCTGTTTTATACGAGGAATTTATGGCCGAGCCTACGGCCTTGATACTCCCCATTAAATTCGGCCTTGTGCCACATTCTGATCACGTGGGGCGGTTGGTTCATATCCTTGCTTCATGATTTACTAGCCTGCCACCCGATTCCCTGTCTTTCAGTAGTGTATTCTCTTTTACAATAAACTTTTCTTATTTTATCTAAGCGCGTGTTGCTGTTCTTTCACTCGGGTACCACCTTTGTCTGTTTGTAACCTCTTTAAGAATACGTGCGTTTAAATGTCTCTATTCATAGGCCAAACTTATTTCGCGATTCCTGCTTTGAACTAAACAAATATATGAATGTCATATCTATATGGCTCGCTTTAAGGAAACAATTTTCATATTTAAATGAACATTGCATTTTTCAGCCCGAAGACAGTTTTCTTCCAGTAATTCGGTAGAATACAACATCATATAAACAAAAAGGACACAATTCTTATTCCTGATCAATATTATGAGTAACTGTCTAGATCTCTGATATGAATCATTAGGATAACTTAGATTATTCGGACTGATTGGTGATTTGAATTTCGAACCGAACACTTTATTATAAAGAGTTATGTGTTCAATACCAGGGCACAGCAGTGGTGAACCAAACTTGGAGAGTAGAGTTAAAGGGATATAACTGACACCCAGAAGAGGCCTGGCACGTGGAACTAGAACAATCTATTCAGGTAGATGAAGTAAAGGGTTCAAGATCGTACAACGGCCGAAACGTTGTGAATATGGCAATGTAGACGAGGAAAACAGTCCGAATAATGTAAATAATGTAAGGAATATTATGAGCTTTTAAAGGAACGTGGGCATGTTCATATACATGGAATGCATTGGAAGGTTTATAATTTCAAAGATACAAAGCATTCGATTGTGAAAGCACAGAGAAATTTTAAGGTGAATGATGTAATAATGATAGAAATGGCAAACAATGAACTAGCGATAAAACTATTTTACAATGTTGATTATCAATATCGCAATATTCTAAAGCGAGGAAAACGTTCGTGACAATTCAAATCAAGTGAACTGCCTTATGCATGCATAGTTAAAGAAGAAGAAAAATAAAGGATATGCTTTCCTTACTAAGTCAAATAGGTGCAAGTGATGATGCATATGCCATTCAGACTGATCACACATCAATGACGTCAGTATAGACAATAATGAAGAGTGATATGATATGTTATGAAAATTTGAATTAATAACTAAAATAAACAAGTTTTACATTTAAATAATTTTTCTTTTAAAATTATTCTGAGATATTATCAGAAATTCCAATGCAGGGCAGCTATATTCCCCAAGAGATGTAATGCTTTAGAGACTCGCTCACATTCAGAAACAGTAAAAATTAAAAAAAATCATCTGAAAAATTGACATTTTCCCTGATTTTCTGTGCAGTATTTGAGAGATAGAATTTTTAGATGGAAATGGGTATCAGTACCACACATCTCAAGTTTAGTGATATCTCTGCATATGTCTACACTTACTTTCCACAATTCTCTTCTTTTTTTTTATCAATAGACTTCGTTAAGTAGAAACATTGTTTATATAGATGTAATGGATTTACCGGATTTTGAAAAAAAAAATCAGTGGATTTATAGCTTTCAATGAAAATACACATTTACAGTCAAATTCCAAATTTAAAATTTTCCTTTTTTTTATAGTCAAATGGTGATAGTTACTGTTTAAAAAAACAAAAACAAAAGAAAAACGTGGGTCTTAACCAAGCATATATTTTTCTCAGTTTCAAAAAATTGGTTTTATCGCGTTATACATTTCTTAGTCTTTCGTAATCGTGAAAATTAAACGAGAACAAATGTACTTAAATTATTTAGATTATTTAGAGGGTTGTACTTATGTTTATTAATATATTCACGAATTTTCGGCCGCTGTACACTCCGGCTTTCTTCAGGTGATTGGAATTTCGAACAGAACTCATTATTTCGTCTACCAGGGTAGATCTTTCTAGTTCGACTTGCCATGCCTCTTCTCGGTGTCTCAGTTATCTCCCTTTAACTCTGCTCTCCGATAACAAACGTCTTAGTAATAGAAGTTATGTAATCTAGATTAATTCAACAGTAACATGATCAAATTTAGTAAATATTGTTTCAGCCTTTGATTGTGACGCAAAATTAGCAATGGGTAGAATATCTCTATTACAAACAGTTATGTTGTGAT
>CAHIKZ030000226.1:667500-677500 GCA_903632075.3 Acanthosepion pharaonis
GTAATTATTTAACCTCCAAACTGGGTTCAAAACACTATGGAAGTGTAAAGATATTTTTTAATAACAAAAATACATTTTTTCAAAATAAAATATTAGCAACAATAAAATTTTTGTCGGCATTAAATAAACCATTTAGGTTGATATACCGTAAAACAAATCAAACCAACGAAACCAATCAGTGTGTTAATTTGGTTTCAGGGACAGATCTGTTGATATTTCTCGAAAGCTATTTGTAATAAATTAGACGTTACTAAACTTACAGTATTATTTTTACATTAAAATGATGTAAACAAAGATATATATTTCTACAAGAATTCTCGGTCCATTTAATCAAGCAGCTTTTTGGGGGTTAGATTCAAGGATTAAAATGATAATATCCTGAATAATAAATGGCTTCAAATGTTTTGCAGGATGACATGTAACTCAACACATATATATATATATATATATATATATATATATATATATATATATATATATATGATACACTTGAGGTCGGAATATTCGCCAACGTTCGAAAATCCTCGCTGAATGAAAGTCAAGCAAATAAAACGGGCGCACTTGTTTGTCATATTGCGAGAAACTTATTCTGGCGAATGACACCGATCATTACAAGAAAATCTCAAGAGGAATAATATAACGTCTTTGAGTGATTTTTCATTCAACCATGAATTAACTAGTTATGAATTAGCAAGGAAGTTGCTTCCATATTAAAGTAATTTCCCCCTTCAAAGATTTTCTCTGAGAACTTTTGCCAAACAAACAAAGCAATGTCGGAAGCCATTACCTCCCAAACACTTCTTTCTCTTTCTTTAACAAGTAAGGAAATAAAAGTAGACAATTACATGTCATATTCTGTTTAAAAAACACGAGGGGAAATAATTCTCCTGGTGAAAGAACAGTGAGAAACAGAGAAAATCCAACATTAGTAAATTGGTCCCGACAAAGCTGTGGTAACTAACGCGGCATCAGATATGACACGATCCATAACCAAACAACGACTAAGACGTTCAATAGTGGTGAAATTATTTGCACAAATACAGATACGGCTATATAATAGAAGAAATTATATCATTTTGAAAACATCATACTTATATTTTTTGAGATTTTTCTAGAAAAGAAAATTTAAAACTGTTCGATCCCGTTCTACATAGTGCAATGGATTATGTTCTGGTAAGGTAAACGAGGAACTTATTAGTTGACGATACCAATTTTGCAGTATTAATTTTTGTTGCCTATGTTATTACGTCTATGTCTCACGTGCAAAACAGCAGCGCGTACACGAATGTAGAATTTGCACTCATAACTAAAGATTACCAAGTGCATTTAGATTCCCCAGGCGAACCTCTCTAGAAACCATGGGAACCACGCGACTGTATAGATAAATACGTTGCAGTAAACTTAAACAAAAAAAATGCACCTTGCAGGCTTTGAAAAGAAAAAGGTAAGTATTCGGGTAAAAATTCATGTTACACGCGCTAACACGTTTACACACACACACACACGCACACACACACGCACACACACACACACACACGCACACACACACACACACACACACACACACACACACACACACACATATATATATATATATATATATATATATATATATATATATATTTATACACGTGCGCGAAGATAGATAGATAGGGAGGGAGCGAGATAGAGAGAGAGAGATCAAATTTCAAAAACTCAAACAATATGTTTCAGGATACTAGAGTTTAAATGTATAGATAATATATCTGGTGTATGTTTCAAAATTCCATTTAAAACATGAAGAAATGGGCATTGAATGGGGTGCGTGATATCAACGCAAGAGATAGAACTATGAAGTTAAGATTATGGAAGATAGAATACACATCTTCCTTGGCTTGAGAAGCTTAAGATTGTGGCGTTCGAGAAAGCATCAACGCGGGATTCTTTTCAATTCTTGTGAAGAGACTTTCAAAGTGGAGCGTCCTATTAGCAATGAAATACGCGGGGAATCAAAGCTTGCAAAATTGGATCTGTCAGAGAAGACATCTAGGGTAGAATATAAATTATCACATAATGTGTGATAATTTATGCTATATTAAACGATTTTGATTTCGGTTACAGCGGCAAAGAAGGTATTGTAGAGCTCCAGACCAGATATGGCAGTGATACTCCATTTATAACCTCATCTGATTTTAGTAAAGATCATGTATGGCAGAATGGTTCATGCACTTTCTCGGGCGGTACAAGAAACCATCAATTATTCTGCATCTTTAATCGACTATATGGGCTCCACTTGAGGAAAGTGGCGCATGTCTGACCGAACAGACGTTTATAGGTAGGAGTGGGCAACATTTCATCATAGGGGATTAAATTTGGGGTCTGCTAAGCAATGCAGAAACGTTACCAGCTGGGTTTCTAAGCATTGAAATCAAAGGCCAATTTTTTTTTTGTCTACATTAAACAATTCGTGCTATTTAGAAGAAATATCAGGCGTTGATCATTTTGATTTTTACAGGTGCACCTTTAAACTGTGGTATCATCTACATAGACAATTACAATAGATCTGAGATTGTGCCTCGACAAATCGTTAATAAAAAGGGAACTTATATATTATACAAGTGTATACGAGCTGTGTATCATTTTTTCTGATCATTAAAATAGAATAGATTTTATGGGTAATAAAATTGTGATTGACGCGTCGAGTGAAATTCCAGCCGAGGCCGTTTTCATTTTAATGTTATGAAAACATTTTTTTCATCTCTAGCTAGGTTTTAATAGCAGGGAATACTAAGCATTCTGGCTTTATTTTGCAATCAATATAGAAGTAAAACCACAAAAAGCTTTTGGAGGTGTGGCTAACAAAGCCACCATCTGTAAAACATATGTGCTACTAAAAACAAAATTCTACCTAGGGTGAAGAGGCTTTTGATTACATACTACAATGAGGTCTATCGTTTTAAAATCAGGAACAGCATTTCATCGTATATGTTTGATACATATCCGTATTCTCAGATACCATTCTGTGATATATTACTTTATGAATGTACTAACAGTAAAGCCCGGCGTTGCCCGGGAGTAAACTTCTTCTGAATGGAAGGAACTAACCGCCAAACTCATTTTGTACACGCATATAAGGCTGAAATCTAGCAGAACTGATGACCACCTACGTAAAAATGTAATGTACACAAATTGTCTGTATTCATCAGCACAACGGAAGAAAAAATTGTAAGGCTTGGCAGCATCAGACGTTTGGGATTCTGAAGACACCTCCAATTAAAAATTTTCAAGTTCAATACGAACACGGGACTTAGGAAGTGATTTCTGGCAGATGGCTTTGTATTCTGATGGGATGGTTTTATTATCCCTGAGTGAAAGTCATTACATGAAGTCCTGTGTAATTTGGAACGTAGTAAAACGCAATAGCGTGAAAGGTAGACGCGTCTTTTTCCCAAAAGTCGGCGCTGCCACTACCGCAAATAGAACCACTTAACAGAAGTATGGGAAAGATCCGTGACGAGTACTTGTAAGTGGCACAATTTTTTTATAGCTTTTAATAACCAGTTGAGGCGAGCACAAAGCGCATGTAGCGTTACCTAAAGTAGCTCTTATGGTATGGGGAGAAACACACCAACTGTGTACGGCAGAGAACGCATATTATAACTCTGCATGTTGCTATTCTGTTATTATCCCTCTTCTTTTTGATGAGGCTTGAATTGTCTGGGCGCACTTGACTTCTCTGACAAACGCATCCATCTTCCCACGTATTGGTTTTGTGTTGCATATGAATATGGTTACGTGGTCGGCATCTAAGTTACGAATACAGCTATGCTGGGGTTTAAGTGATAAGGGAGCATCTGGTGAGCAAGACAACCCTTACTGAAATGTCTTAGTATTGGTAAGTGGATACTACAACGACCTTTAAATATTCCGATTTCAAAAGTGAAGGAACCTACGATGCAGCTGACATAAATATGTGTACATTGCCATTAAAGGCCTACGTATAGCTGTCCATGGGTAAAACACTGTTCACCTAAATGTAGACCCGCGACTCTGAGCGTCTGTCATTGCGATTTGGTCATTGTTGTTGAGCCCGTGCTCGCAGTCCCCCAGGGCTTTCTAAAGCTCTGGCGGACGCAATAGATCTGGAATCCTTGAAACAACGATTAGCGATCTGCACAGGACTTGCTAAACTTCTGGCAGACGCAGTAGGGCTGGCATTTCTTAAGCGACGAATAGCGGTTTGTTGAGGTTGATCCGAAAACCTGGAAGATGTTGTGGCCATAGCATTCTTAAGATGACGCCAATTTGTTTGTTCAGGGATTTCCAAAGCTGTAGCTGTTGTAGCGCTAGCATTCCTTAAACGCCGAACGATTGTCTGTGTTGGGGATTCGGAAGCCTTTGCCCTAGAAACGCGTATTGCGTCCTGTAAATTCTGTACTAAACGCTCTTCAGTTGAAAGTCTACTGCGTCGTGATGACATAACTCACGCTACTGATGCCAACCTTTTAGTCCGTTCAGCTCTACTTTCCGTATAATGCGTCCAGCGGAGCGTGAGGCAATCTGAGAAAGTCACAACGAAGTTTGCTCAGTGGTTTCACTTGTAGCGTAGAGAGCAGCCGTGCGCCGTCCAAAAAGTTTTCTTCTCTTAGGCGTCCTTTTAACCTGTTTTAACAAGGCAAACGTAATAAAAAGTATGACGAGTTTCTTAGCGCAAAAATACGTGTAGTCAAAACGTAGGCAGGTTAGATGGATCGCAAAAATGAATGTAACTTTATCAAAAGGGTATTGAAGACAAAACCAAAAAGCTAAAACTGTAGTAGGTAATTTCGGATGTAAAATCGCTAAACGCGGAAACGGATGTGGTCATAACTGAGAAGTAAAAAAAAAAAAACAGTTTGGATACGTAATCAACAACTTGCTGTTTCCGTAAGAAGAGAATGAATTGAGCAAAAGAAGTGTGAATACGCGTGCGAGTTATAGTATAAAGAGGCGGTTGGTCGGTTGACCTTGAGCACACATACAAATGCGACGTACGTACGCACGTGCACACGCGTGCGTAAGAAAAGTGCTCGCGCGTATGATTGGATGGGCCCAACTGAGGCAATGAGCTCGCAGCAAACTTGAACAGTTGACACGATTGGTTAACCTCCAGCTGGGTTAATCAATGCAGTGCACAGTGGCGGATGACATTTCAATATATTATCTGGTGACTTTATTGTATCGGGTTTTTTTCTTGATAAATATGAAAGTTATGTAGCTCCTTATCCCAAATTAATAGTTGGCTTTTTGATTTACGTCATCACCGATGTAGCGCAGTCTCTCAAACTCAGCCAATCAGAAAATGAAATTTTCAGGCTTCATTTTTCTTTGAAAATTTTGAGCAGCCAGGAGATATGAGGTAGTTTTATTGATCAAAAGTTGAAAATACAAGCGTTTTTACGCTTCTTACGAACACAATTTGAAGCAATGCTTATTTCGTTTACTGAAGGATGATGAAGGCATTTAAGCAGCACGAATTTAGATGAAAACTTGCGAGAACTTTATTGGGCAGCGATGCGCAATAGTAAAGTTATAGCGAGTCGGTGCTTTCTGCCACGCGTAAACGGTATGAAAAGACAAAAATGTCCCGGGTGTCCCCTCGAATGAAAAAATGCAATCAAATATGAAATAATACACAATTGTGCGGAGTCGATTCTGCCCACTTGGCTTAAAAGTGGTGGCGTGAAGTGTCATGAAATGTGTTAGTGATTGCTCACTGAATTGAATCCTTTGCTTTAGTAGGCTAAATGAACTACAAACGCCTAAAATCAGCAGTTTCACCTTGCTTTTACTGATTTTTCTGGTAAAATCTCACATGTAGCTCTGTAAAACCCTTTTAAAATGACCATAACATTTACTTTACTGTGGAAATGCAGGCATCTTGGAAAGTAATGCATAACTGCATTGAAACATTAAAAGATCCTTTTTAAAAACGAAGGTATTAGCGAGGAAATAAAATTAGGCTACCTGAAACCTCGACCCCCATTTGGGTTGCTTGATGCTTGACATTCCCTCATTCACACATGACCTAGAGTTTCTGGAGTTTACTTTCTGTGTCTGCCATCAAAACAAAGTATTCTACGTATCTTATTTATTAAGATTGTTCTAAAATATAATAAATCCTGGGAGGATCCCCAGCTAGATTTTTAAAATGAAACATTTTAAAGTCTTAAATAAATCTGTAATTATTTTTTTATTAATAATAATAATAGCTAACGGGGATAGGTATATGATGACATTATTTATCAAAAATATATATAGGTTCATAAGGTTAAAATCCGAGTTGAATTTGTGGAGCCTCTTCCCTTTAATAAAGATAATTTCCGTTCACCTGCCACCGTCTCGACTGAGGCGTCGATATAGAAAGTTTTTGTATTAATATTTCGACTGCTGTCAAATTTTAAATCTCTCTGCGTTTTCTCCCCCGATTTTTTCAGCCGATACTGCTGAGAGAATTGGAAATCCGACCGGGTTTTAACACTGGCGGCCACAAACTTAACAACATAAGGGACGCAGATGACACAGTACTGATAGCAGACACGAAAAAGAAATTACAAAATCTCCTACCGAAGTTAGCGACGGTGAGTGTGAAAAAAGGACTAAGGATTGTTTGGTGTTATGGGAATTGAAGAAAAAGTGTCTGAACCCTCAAATAATTTCAAAATTGTAGGTTTCGCGAACACCCGCAATAGTTTTAGAGGAGAAAATCAGGATAAAAAAATGAAAAATCAATGTAAACTAGTAAATCAACGGAAAGAGCTAATTACGAAATGAAGACAGATATAATGCTGTACAACACGCACACACGCACAAACACACACACACACACATATATATATATATATATATATATATATATATATATATATATATATACACGTGCGTTTACATATACATACATGTATGTAACCCTACACGCATAAATACCCACACATATATACTCATATATACTTACGTAATTTTGAATCTCTGTTGTTTCACATTAATGAAAAAAAATCACGACCTATTTGATGTAACAATGTGTAGCTATGATAGAGCGTTTACATGTGAATTAGTAGGTGGTTTCATCCACTCATACCTAGCCAGGATCCTGGAGAAAAAAGGACACGGGAATATATAGTGATGACTTTCAATTTGTCTTTGTAGCGTAGGAATGGACGTCCAAATGAAGGTTTTGAATTTGGTGTTTGTTCATACAGCATCTTTTTGGGAAGTCAATGCTCATCCATTCTCATAACATGACCATCACAGCTCCGTTGTGAATATGCTAGAATAGTTTCAATGCCTGCGAAGGTGTTACATTTCTTCAGTATTGCACTATTTTTGACCCTTCATCACATACGGCACGAGAGTAACGCATGTGAAAGGTTTCAAGTTGATTTATGTGCTTGCAGTACACGGTCCAAGTCTCAGCTCCATAGAGAAGGCTTGAGAGAACGACTGATCAGTATGTCGATCTTTAATCTAAGAGACATGTCTTTGATGTTCCATAACCTGTGCTGGCATTGTCTATTCTGGATTGGCTCACTCTGTCCGTTATTCCATCAGAAGATACTGTTGATCCAAGACATATGAACGCCTCAACATGTTCTAATGCCCTACCATCAATGAAGACGGAAAGTTTTGTGAGGATGCCTGGTACTGGCTTGTACAATAGCTCAGACTTCTTTATGTTGACAGTGTGTCCAAATGCTTTCACGGTTTCAGAGAATTTATGAAAGGTAGTTTGAATGTGTTCTAGACTGTGTGCTAATAGAGCAGCATCCTCGGCAAAGAGGAAATCGCATACCAGCTGAAGTCCAACTTTCGGTTGTACTTTAAAAAGTTTCTGATTCTTGTTACTTGTTCGGAATTCAGTATTGATTCCTTCACTTCCGTCAAAGAATTATTTTTCAAGCATAGCAGAAAAGAAAAGTGCAAAGAGAAGAAGAGCAAGAACACAACCTTGCTTTGTACCTTTGGAGACGAAAAAAGCTTTCGATTGCTCACTTCCCAACATTACAAAAGATTTTTATTAGCTCGTGAAAAGAGATAATAATATAAAGCATTTTTCTGGAAGACCTAATTTTGACAGAACCTTCCTTAAGAGCTGTTTGAGATACAGTATCAAAAGCCTTTGTAAAGTCTACAAAGACAACAAATATATCCTTATTTTGTTTTCGTGACTTCTCCTGAGTCAGCTGGAGACAAAAGATCATATCAACGATTCCTTTACCGGGTCGAAAACAGCATTGGGACTCTGGTAACACCGATTCTGTGACAAATTCATTAAGCCTATTCAGGATGATACGAGCAAGGATTTTGCCAGGAACCGAAAGAAAAGATATCCTCTATGAATGTCACTTTCACACCTGTTCCCTTTCTGCTTATACAAATAATGAATTGAAATATCCTTTTCCCCACACAAGAATGAAATATTCACAAATTTTGCGTATCAAAAGATTGGTGCCGCATGTATCAATTTCAGCTGGAATTCCATATTTGCCGTGGATTTTCCATGCTGCCATCACAAAATTACTTTGTTGGAGCTGTGTTCATTTGCTTTAAGTTATCGGCATCTTTCTTCCATACATGATTTCTAGAATTAAGCCCAAACAACTCAATTTTCGTTTCGTCTGTCCATAATAGTCGATTAATACGATTTTTCCTTATTCTTATGTTCATGAACGAATTTCAACCTGGCCTTTTCAACAGCATTGGAGCGTGATTTTACATTGTTCCCATCAAATTCCATTTCTTATTCTCCGTTTACTGACACAGCTTCCTGATGAAAGCAAATCAACCGGCAACTCTTGACGATTAACCATTGGATATTGTTCAATTTGACGCATTAATTTCCTCGAAGATCTTGAAGATAACTTCCGTGGAGCAACTGTTCTTTGTTTTTTATCAGTTTTGAGTTTTTATAACTTGTAGTGAAAGAACTAATAATGGTAAATGGAATATTTAGCCTGTCTGAGATTTTCCTGTAACATTTACCTTCATTCCAGACCTTAACATTCAACTCTTTTGGCGAATTTGTCGATTCTTTACCTCTTGCCACGAATATCAATTACGGAATGCTCCGTTTGCATTTTTAATGATAAATATAAATACTAATAGCATCATTGTAACATTCTAGAAGATTACGCTTGAATAATTTTGAACATCAAAGAATTTAAATGTTTTTAAAATCTGAAATTCGCATTGCACGAATAATTTTTCACACATTAAAATAGATGAATGGGATTTATTTCCATATCACGTTTTCTCTTTTTTATGAATATTTAGTTATTATGCATCTATATACAGTTAGTTATATGAAAAATATGTTTATGCATTAATTGAAAATACAATAAACTAAAAATCTGCACGTGTACGAATATGTTTCCTTCCATATATATATATATATATATATATATATATATATATATATATATATATATATATATATATATATATATATATATATATATATATATATATATATATGTGTGTGTGTGTGTATATATATATATATATATATATATATATATATATGATTTAAAATTAAATAAACGAACGCACGACATGAAGTATGTTGAAATGAAAAGATGAAGAGAAAAGCAATTTCTTGGAAATATATCGGTGGTTAAATTTAATTTATATAATTTATTTCATCCCAGGTCATATGAAATCAAAATGAAACGTTTTATTTTGTAGGCAACGCGTCACAATTTTGTATCTTTCCTTCAGAATGTGTTTTTGGTCTGGAAATGTTATTACTGATAACTTTTCTTGCTGACGAAGGTTGCAGATATTACTACGATTGTTGTAACTTTTGCGTTACTTTAATAATTTTCCAGTTTACAATCGGATCTTTGTCTTTTTCCACACATGAATTTTCTAATCTGGAAAATTAGATTAGATTACATTAGATCTTTCTAATCTCGAAGATTAGATTAGACTTGTGATTATACATGCTCAACATGTTAAATTTTAATTTTTCTTTGTTTTAATCACT
>CAHIKZ030000226.1:682500-695000 GCA_903632075.3 Acanthosepion pharaonis
ATGTCTCATATCGAGAATATTTCACATTGAACATGAAGAAAAATTAATTATTTTTAATAATATGTAGAAATCTCCACTTTTACCTGAAGACGGTCGCGAGACCAGAAACACGTGTCGTAAAATTATGTAAAACAAAGCATAATATTTTTTCTAAATAAATCCATATTACAACCAAAAACGTTTGCGGCACCTCTCTTCTTTTTAATATATATATATATATATATATATATATATATATATATATATATATATATACACATACGTACATACATATATATATATAGAGAGAGAAAAGAAAAAGAGATATAAGAGAAAGAAAAAAGCCTCAGAAGGTGTCAGGTGCCAGAGAAGTGCACCCTCTTTGCTCACACGCTTGCACAATCTGCGATTTACTTTGCAAGTCATTAGCAGGTCTGAAATGTCACTCTAGATTCAAACATAAAGGTCATTAAAAAGTTGTCGGAACCTCATACGTCGAAATCGACGGGAGAGTCCATCATATATATATATATATATATATATATATATATGCACTTGGAACATTTCAAAACTAATTCAGTATTTATTCTGTTTTGTAATATCTGGATCTTCAACCAATTTAGCATGGATATTCTCTTAAAATATCTGCATGGCTTCTTGAAGCTCTAACAAATAAATGTCGAGATATTATCAAAGAACAACCACTGCAGAAGTTGCTAGAAAATATTGCTTGTTAAAGTTATCTGGTGAAAGTCACTCCTTTCTGAATAGTTGGTTTCATTCTGATTATATTGCAATGGCTCAAAATAGTGTATTTGATTTTTTTTCAAGTCTACGTGCCTGTTGGCATGAGGCATTGTGTTCGTCTTTCAAGTCTGTCATGCAAGAATGAAAGGATCGAGCGTAGCCACTTTTCTCTCTTTCTCTCTCTGGGGATCGTTGTCTTGCGTTGCTTTTCGATTATCGTGTACTATTACTCTATGCAAGATTCATTCTTCTTTTTATGATGGCGAACACCGGTTCTGTCATTTGAAGATCTTCGTAATAGTTCCGTGACGCAGGAATAGAGGGCCGATATAAACTTAAACTGCATGTCTTAATTCGGGTATTTCGGCATCGATTAACGTCAATACAAGTGTCTCTCTCTTACTTGTAAACACACTTAGCCATTTAAAATAAGAGATGAGTGCGGCTAAATTGACTGTGAGTGATTCTTTAGACATACAAAATATAGTAGATGACTGATATAATTCATTAATTATATACGTCTTTTGTTCTATTTCCACAGTCTTTCAATTGAATGAATTTGTAGTCTCTGGATTTGTAACTTCGAAATATTGATATTATTGTCAATATAAGTGTTTTGCATGATTGTGTTCGAAGGTCTTTTTGGTGGCATGATCGAAAACAAGATCGATAAACAACTTGACGATACGAAACTATATTAGACAAGTTGTGATACTGTGCAATCATGGCGATTCCTGTCACGCTGGTGTCAGTATACATCAACATTTTCCCCTTAGTAAAATAAGCGATATGCTGCCGCAGGTTTTCTTTGATGGTAATCAGTTGGTAAGCAAGACCCTGTCCAATATGCAGGTTAATGTTTTGTATATCATCAAAATATAGCACTGCTATCACCAGGCTTGGCTGTTTTGGAAATGTTCTTTTGTTTGATTAAATCCTCCATTTAGGCCCCAAATGCTTGTGGCCGGTAAAGTTACTGGAAAGAAACGAAAAAAAAAAAAACAATATCACACTTTTGTCTAGGATAAAAAAGAAAAAAAAATATCTTCGTTTTGCGAGGGATATGTTTGGTATACCTGAGCACAATGTAGCAGATTTTTAACCACGCTTATTACTCTCAATGATTTCCATGGAAGTAGGCGTACGAATCATTTACATTAAATCCAAGTAATATCGATCCTCAATAGCACTGAAATACAACGTTGTCACTATTCACGCTGTCTTCAGGGAAGGGATAAGGACATTTATATATGTTTGATGTAAGGTCATGATGAGATAACCAGTCAACGTATAGCCTATAATAGCCTATAATATATGTTCTTATATATATATATATATATATATATATATAAAAGCCTATAACCATATTCTTATATATATATATATATATATATATATATATATATATATATATATATATATAAGTACATGGTTATAGGCTATACGTTGGCAGGTCATCTCATCATGACCTTACATCAAACACCTGCTCATAAAATACGGGATTAGTGAAAGTATGGTCAGAGTGACGTCGGTGTACTGTCAACCCTCCAGGTCGATTGTCTCAATATTTCAAAAATCTAATATTTTCGTCTATTTTATTGATAGGCTTTCTTTTTTTCTACAGCTTATCAACCAAATATGTTTGGGTTTCAATAATCTAAATATATATATGCGTGTGTGTGTAATTGATAACCGATAGAGATGAGAAATCAAATTTGTTTGGGGTTTAAATAATCGAAAAAAATATTTTTTAAACCCCAAAACATATTTAGATTGTAAGAATATTTTTGCCGATAATGATTGATAAAATTTTCACTATTTAACTAATAGCTGGGAGGAGAGGTGGAGCCATACCATTCCCAAGTGTATTTGCTAGTGGATATAATAAATCCGACTGGAATTCGAACTCGTCTTTCCGATTTCTCATTCCATGCATCCAAGCTTACAGGACCTGGTATTCTCCAAATGTTGTCTATCTTAAAATTTGGATAAAACCTCTTTAATTTACCATCAGTTCTGGAAATTCATTTACTGAGTCTGAGTCTGTGGAATTTACCACTTTTAAAAAGTGGTAAATTCCACAGTTACCTATTCTTATTCTTATTAATGAAAGACGCAAAAAACAGTTTCTTATCTATTTTGCCATCTAATTATTCCGTGATTTTTTTATCTCTCACTTTTTTACCTGGATTCAAATTGGCATATTTCTATTAAAAAAAAAAAAAAACATTTTTTCTACTGTATAAAAACAAATGAACCAAAATATCGATTCCTTGTTTAGATTGAGCTTAGAAAACGTATCATTTGTGGACATACTTGAATTCCTCTTGAGCTAAATACAGACTTTTTTTATCGCCACACAGGGAGCTACATTCTATTAGCTTCATCTCTGAAGTTACTCCCTGTGTGAATTTCGTTTGCTTTATTAAAATATCTATCTATTGATACTGCAACTTATTTGGATATGGCTTTGGAGAATTTCCCTTCAATTTGGAAAGTCACGTTGTTTACCCAAGATTCATCTCTGAAAAATGTAATCTTATTCATTGCGACTGGTTTACCTTCTGAGACAATCAACGCAGATTGCAAATTTTCCTACTCTAGCTATCTGCAAATCTGCGACACACACCGCATTACTGTAACTGTATTCATGTTAAAGAACGTGTGGAACTCTCCCTTTCTAACGGAAAGGAGGAAATCTCAAATCCCTTTACACTATTCATTTCTATTTCTTAAGTTATGAATAAGAATTATTTTGGAGATGAATTTTGAGAACAAATCTCAAATAATATATATATATTCCTATATTTTTTGTAAACTTATATCATTTTCAATCATAAAAAATATTCCGTTAATAAATATATGAATATAAATTAAAATTTCAATCGTTGCAATAGGAATTTGGAGCCGTAAAAACTAACTACATATTTTTAAATCAGTTCACCCTAAACAAGGAAATAGAAACTATTAGTATACATGAGTTTACCGTGAGGGAAAGAAACAGTAAATAAATGGGCTTAAGAAAACGATATTGCATTTCCATTTTTAAGATTTCGTAGTTGACAAAGGAGGAATCCAGATGGAAGCAATTCGCTCACATACGATTTATTATAGTGCTGAATTCTTTTGTTTTACTACACATTTTTGGAAGAAGCGAATACAGAGAACTCGTGCCCATAGTGTGCCAAAATGTCCCCAAAAAACATCATCAGGTTTTGAATTAAGTTGTCCTTCTAGAGCGGTTGCCAATCAAGACTAACGAGACATAGCTGCCGTCCAATTTAAATCGTATCTAAAAGGAGAGGATGACATTAATTCATATCCTTTCCAGTTGTCTTTGCGTAGAAGGTAAACTAACAAACCCAACAGGAATTCAAACTCGGCTCTTCGATTCCTCATCCCTAGCAGCTATCAACTCTCTCTCTTTCGCTCTCTCTCTCTCTCTCTCTCTCTATATATATATATATATATATATATATATATATATGTGTGTGTGTGTGTGGTTCGCAGACAATACTGTTCCACAATATCACGGCTCCTCAGTGCGACTAGACATCGGAAAGCCTCAAGCCAGGTTTGAAACCCAATCAGTCAGTCAGAATTTCTACCACTGAGCTATCTTCATTCGACTGAATGAAACAGATAAATGTAGCATATTGTTTTTACGAATGTAAACAAATGCCAATCAGCCGGGGTGCTCTATTAATTTTAATGAAGAGCTTTGCATTAGCACAGGTGGTTATTTATAGAATTGCCTTGTCATTCAACAGTGCTCAATTGATTCATTAAAAGGTTCATTAGAAACTTAGTCGCTACTCCCATCAGATATATTTTCACTACAATAAATATCTAACCAGTATAACAATCAGAAAACAGACTCAAAAGAAGAAGCGCAAAAACACACAAAATAGCATAAAATTATAAAAAAAATATCGTATAGAGAACAAAAAACATTAAAAAAAAATAGACTAGAGGAGAAAATAGCAATACTTAAGATAAAATGTTAACAATGTAATAAAAAATATGTAATTGTGAATGTCAAAAAGAAATCAAGTAAATACTACTCTATCTACAAATTCATATTTACACAAATTTCACATAACATCACATATGATTTATAAAATAGTTAGACCCGATGAAATTAAATAAAATAAATATTTCATTAAATAAATAATTAAATGAAACTAAAGAACATAACTATATAATGAAAATAATAAAATTAACCCTAATCTACAACTTCATAATTTGCCATTATCTAACTTCCCCGGGGACTTATAAATGGAAGCTATGGAAGTTATAATGCCATAAGTCGGGAGAATCGTTTTAAATGTGGAATAATTATTTTACTATTCTTTACACTATAGATACCAAAGAACCACTCATATTAAAGGTTTATTTACTGAAGTTGTATTAACATAAGATATGTAATTAAGAAGTGAATATTATAAAGATATTTAGGATAAATAACAGCTGATTATAGACTTGAAGAGGTTATAATTAGAGGGATCGTAGATGCATATTCCCAAAAGCCAGTCTTGTGATTTTATAACTGTATCCGTCCAGATATTGTTGACAATGGCTCTCCATGGCAACCTCTCTCTAGTTGCTATAAGCAATATTTTCTTCTTTAATATTCGTCTACACTCTCGCTCGCCCAGACATTCACTAAAATTATTATAATTAACTTTAACACTGTTTTCATTTTTCTCTTTCTACCATTATTATGTCTTGTGAGTTTTATATTTTCTAGATGTTATTTCCTCATATACTTTCCCAGTAATTTCAACAATATTTTTTCTCATACCATCGTATATATATATATATATATATATATATATAACGGCTTCCTTGGGTTTTAGCTAACATTCATCGGAAAAATATGGTTTTACATATTCATTGGGAAAGCTAAACATTTTTTTAAAATTCTATTATCAAAGTCAGGTTTGATAAAATATTTTCTGTCGCCCCAAATAAAATTTATTTTCTTGTATTTGGTTTTAATTATGGCAGCATTAAATATATGTTCAAATCTTTCCCTAAATTTTGGCAATATAAACGGTGATATTTGTTGAGGACATTGTGTAATTCATGCTAAATGAAAGCGCATTGATATTGTGATTCAACGAGTTTAAAAAGATAAATAACATGAGAAAATAAACATTTTAACCTCTGTTTACAATAGGTTTAATCAATGAATAACTATTCACATTAGGCAAGTAATTGGATATATATCACCTGGAAAGAATTCTGTGAGAAGGGTTTGTTTGTTCAGCAGGATATCAGCTCTTTTGTGGCCATTTAATGGCGAAAAGTAATTTTCTTGGGAGCCTTTGTAATTCCATTTACAAAAATGCATGACTTTTTGGAAAATATCGATTGATGGTATCTTTACTATGAAAAAATATTTTTTTATATTTGCATAGAGTTTTTCCCAGTTTAGTGATTATTTATTTACCCACAGTTGGGACCCTAAAGGTGCTACAACTGTGGGTTACAGTCGACCTGGGAACAACACCAATTAAGAGATGGTTCCACGCTCCTCAAAATGTCTTGATCTGAGGCCTAACAGTAGTTTATTGTCATACTGAAAACTAATCCTTTGACAATTGTGGTTTTAATACTAAAAAAATACATGCATGTGCATGCTGGGAATAAATCATTTTAAATAGTCGTACAAATGGTCCTCTTTCTCTCACGTGGTATAAATATATCACATGATGGTGTTCGATAAAATATATTAAAACCTTTCCTTTAAAATAATTTTCAGGAAAAAGTTTTCTCAAATACATTAGGTATTATCTCCCTTTCCATAATTGATGGAAGCTTCCCACCTAAACATTTATTTGAGGTAGTATGGAAGCTCAACATAAGGATTATATCGTTACTTTGTCTTTGAGTTAAAAATATGACTTCCATTTTAGTTGTTACTTCTGTTGGAATTCCCAATTAGTGCAGTTCTTATCTCGTAACGTTCTTTGTGATTCTGGAGCTTCAGGTACGAAGAAGTATATTATTAGCTGAGATATCTGGAATCCACTAGTTCAAATCTCTTGAAATTAGAAAGCGGTTTTACGCAACTGTGTAGACAATTCTGAAAGCGTTTGGGTCATTTTATTTTTTAATTTTTTAGTCATTATTTTTGTTTCTTTACAGGTTAATAATTTGGTTAAGGGTTATAGCATAAAATAAATTATTACTAACCATAACATTAATAGAAAAATGGAAAGACCTAAGAAAAATATCTACAAAATAATTTGAAATTCAAAAAAGTTTAATGGTTATTTGCTGAATAATAAGTTGAATAATATTTATTGTTAATTTTGTTTACTAATCCGATACACTGTCCGTTTGATATTAATATGAATGTCACATAAAAATCAATAACTTGAATTTCTTTAGACAATTTGTCACATTTTTAACGATTAATTACCTTAAAACAAACATTGAGCTACATTTTTAAGTAGTTTGAACATGCTGTAATAAAGTTGTTGGATTTATTATGCAGAATAAACTAATATTTGCTTAAGGACTGTGAAATCAATTAAAAACTATTTTTCCATAAAAAACAAACATCTTTGAAGCAAGGATAACAGAAGGGATCAAACGAATGCTGAAAAACAGAATATAACAGTTATTTAATGAGGGAATATCCACATGAGAAATATTTTAGGAGACTCGCAGAAATCATGAAATGAAAAAAGGGGGCTATAGGTTACTTTACCCAGCATGCATATTTCTTATAGTTATCACTCAAAACTGAGTAATCAAAAGTCCATCAGCATCAATTTCAATTCATCGCTGAATGCAGAAGTGAAGTCTTCTGTATAGTCTCATATTTTCTCCGAATTCTGTTGATTCTTTTATTTTGTCATTAATCAACAAGAAGCCAAATGTTACAAACAAACCGTATCTCGATTTACGGATTTCTTGGCCCACGAAAATCGCCGCTTTTTTTTCTGAAATGTTAGATTTCTTTGTTTCTGGTATTTAATCCGCGAGCACAATGTTATACATTTTATGACAGGCCTTCATTTGTTTGACGATGATGATGTTGAGAACGATAACATTATGACCATCTTCAGTGTTTTCATCAACATTAACAAAGTATGCTTTCTTGTATCTCTTAGCAATGTTGCTATTTTTGAATTTCTCTGGTCAGAACCGCATCGAAATGTGTAGCAGGATATTAGTCTGTTCAGCATCAATTCATTTTCTAATATTTCCTCTTTTTTCCTTAGGTGTATGAGGACCTTTTTAAGGAATGTAGTAAGTACTACCTTCAGATTAACGTCTCTGAATTATTTTAATATCGACCCAAATAGCGTACAATTTTTTATCATGCAGCATGATGATTTTACATTGCCTACACCTGCCGGAAATCACGTTTCTCTTTATTTAGATATCGTGAATGTGTTGGTCGATAGACGCTGTACATCTCTTGTAAAATGAAAAGATTGGATAGTCTCTTTCAAATACGAATATGCATTATTATTAACGTTTTGATTAAAAAAAAAAGATGTTTAGAAATTAATTTATGTTTCGGATACGAAAATGAGAAGGTAAGGTTTTGGAGAAACTTATCTGAATGAGGAAGGGCTCTTTCGATAAAAGATGAAATAGAACTTTACTAAATTTTGTCGCTCTCTGTAGTCGAGCGGTAAAACACGCCAAATCAAACCGTTGCTTCTCTTATAATGTTGAGAGCACACTTTCTATATTAAGATTTATCGAATTTGCAGGTCGATAGTCATCATACGCTCAATTTAAAATAATTTAAAAAAAATGGCGCGTCTGTTTCAGATACGGTTATCTGCTTTAATAATGAAGTTTCAAACAATAATAGCCGATCCCCTGTGGAGTATTGAAACACAGCTTCATCACGTTAGTCTGATTAATAGTGGTATATAATAAAAGCATAAATATTAATAGAAAAAGTTGTAGATGACACTGATGCTGACTGTATTTGAGGTTTTGTTTGCTTTAGTGTTTCTTTGAAGAAGAAGAAGTTGTGAATAATACTCTTAGAATATCAGCGAAAGTCGGAGAAATCTAAGCTAAAGTAGACATTATATTGAAAAATAATGAAAAAAAAACGGTGAATGTTGAAAATGAGGGAATGGCAAGCTAGAGAAACTGAGGAAAAAGATAGTGTTGGAACTGCTGAGCGAAACAATAAGAACACAACCAACAACGGTGAAAAAAGTAGGTGGGTACTGAACGGGTGCTGGGAGTGAGCGTTCGGTTGCGATAGGACATTTATGTTCGCTGTAACTGCAAAGGCGGTGGTTGTGAGCAATCGATTCCAGCTTTATTGATCGGGGAATCGTGCGAGTTCAGCAGACGTCGAGGGTAAGTCATGGTTGTATCTTGAATAAGTCAAATGTAGAAAGTAACTTGCACATACGATTTCTCCTCACCATGGAAGCTTTCTTCCTAATATATATAGGGAATCAATCGGGTAATTCCGTCTGAGTAGGAAATTAGGTGTATTAGTTACGAAGTAAAGAAAAAAAAAGTACCTCTCGTGTGAAGAAATACTTGAATGTCTCCTGTTAAAACAAACACGAAAAACACAGGCGCTAAAAATTATTTCTTCATCGATGATTATTTTGCTGTGTTATATTTAATCATTTCGACCAAAGCAAGACAATAAAGCCACTAAGGCATATGGTGGTTACTAGGTGTAAAAGAAAAAAGAAAAACGTTATTAAAAAAAGAAGAAACAGAATAAAGACAGGAGATAAAGAATGTAATTGCAATTAAATTTTAAAGATCAAAATTGATTGGGAAGTTAGAATCAGGATTACCTTTTAACATGCGAACAGTCGGAGAGAAGAAACTGTTAACATAGTTACATCTAACAAATGTAAAACGATGAAACCTCTTATATATAAAGTACGGTGTATTGTGTGTGTGTCCAAGCAACTCTTCCGTTCGCACTGGTTCGATTTCAGTGATTCATGCCTCATTCAAAAGCCCTAGGAAAGTTAAGCGCAGGTAATGATTTTCGATGAACTCGGATTCAGAGTTGCCAGATTATCCAAGGTTAAAATATATATTAATATATTGTACTCGCCATTATTGTTAATTTCATGGTTCAAAGGGAGCAACTCTTATCTTTCTTTTGTATCCAAAATTGCAGTGCTCGTCTTATCGGGCGGTATTTAAGCTAGCTCCTGTGGAGGACACTAGGTTTGACCATCATCTCAATAGCTAGGGATGAGTAGATGCGATAGGCATCAATAAACTACAGAAAAACTCTAACTTGATGGTTTCATTTAAATATTGAATTAACGTTTAAGCTTACCTTTTAAAATTTCAATAGTAATTCTTCTACTGCCACTTAATTTAAAGTCTGTTTGATATACGTAGATCCTTATTTCCCGTATAAACATATTTTTTTCATGGGTCATAGAAGGGGACATTTTATAAGATAAAATTAATATAATGTAACGATGGAAAAATAGAAATTAGAATAAGTTATACATTCAACATTCGAAGAGTTAGCGAAACATAATAGTTAATTAAATAGAGCCTATATTATGGAATCTGTATGAACAAACCCAAAGCTGGAGCTCAATTCTCCACTGAATTGGGTTAAATGTGGGGATCCCGAGCGTGTACACCAGGGCTAGGAACAAAAATTCCCCGATCACCCACAACCGCATGCATCAGAACTATTACCATAGCAATCTTACAGGGAAGCGCTATTATTGTGGTGGAAAACGAAATGAAGCCGGGATGCCAGATCAGTACCAGTAACATTGCAGTTACTTTTTTGAATGTTATCAAACATCTCTAAATTTATAACAGTAGCAAAATACCACATACTTCAGCGATTTTTGAAGCATGGAAGAATGGTAGACTTGTATATTTTAAAGATTGTATCACCGTTTGGGTATAATTCATGATATTTGATGATGAATATACATCTATGTTCCACAAATGGCTTTAATTCTCCTGCTCCAGAATACCATATCCTACGTAACACATTTTCATACAACCTGTTTAATGCAGAATAAGTTAATATATTCAAAAATATTATAATAATTCAGTTCTTAACTTAGAAAATATAATGGCACTAATATAAGAAATTCAAAACCAATTCTAAAATTATTGGAAACTTTTCAATAACAATCCATTCTTGAAACATACTCAAGTTATATGCAGGAAAATAAGAACGATAATTAGGAACATTTTGAGGACTCAGCGTTATAAGCATAATTGAGAAAAGCTTATGAATATATAATATAACTAAGATACATAATTTTATTTTAATGCTCATGGAAGGGCTAGTCCCCCCTCCCGCCAAAGATATAGAGAAATATTCGTGTAATTCCATCTATTTGATAAATTAGATGTGTCAGTTATGATTAAAAAAAGGCAACCCACTGCAAAAATTATTTTAAATATCTTACAAAAAGTGCCAAAAATATTACAGACATATAGCAATGTATTAAAGCAGAAAATATAAGTTCGTTATATGCAAATAATGCTACGAAGTTTATGTCATCGCTGTCCACCTTGACGTAATATAATGGTTAGCGAGTTGGTCGCGGTAGAACAAATACGACTAAGTAGTGTGTTCGATCCTCATTGGGTGCTACATAATTTCAGATTTGTGTCATCTAAGCTATCCGAGAAAATCACCATATCTATCACCTGTATAGAAATGAACGCTTGACAATTTATTGCCGATAAATAAGAAACTCGAAGAGATTGAAATATGGTTCTATAGGAGATTCTTGCTGCGCATGCGTGAAAAGACCATTTTCATGGACGATACTCAATGTTAAAGAGCCAGCGTCTACACTTATTTAAATTTGACAATCTGACTTAAAATAACTGATCGATCAGATGGTTAGGATTCTGCTTGAATGATTTACATTTCTGTCTGTAACTCGTACAATCTAGTATCCAAAGCTTAAATTACAGTAGATAAAACTGTGAAGACAGGTGATTAGCATATTATATAAAGTGTACTTTGTGGACATTTTCGAAAAATAAAGCGATGAAATTTTGAGGGCAGGTTTAGTAAACTAAAGTGGTATTTTTAAGTGGCTATAAAATACACCCGAAAAGTAGCACTTGTTAGGGTGCCAGCTATGAGCAGAGAGGTAACTCCCAAACAAAAGTCAAAACATTATGAAAGTATAAAAAATTATAAATAAAAAACAAAAAAACATATATTCACAGCAATGCATTTCTGAAAAGAAAATATTACAAGCAATATATATATATATATGACTTTCGACAAAATCTTCCCTACAAAAATTATATCAAAGAAAATTTATCTAATAACGGACTTTGTTTTTACAAAGAATACATATTCTATTCATACGAATCTATCCTAAAATTTCTTGGCTTTAAACAACCCATTGTGTTTGATATTACGCAAAACAAACTACACCTGGACAGACGATGACTGCGGATGCATTCCAATTTTTAAAGTTAAACAGTTAGCAGGGCGATAATAATTGGGAACTTAATGGAAAAGTACAATGTATGAACCTTTTTGAATGTAACTTACGGTTTACACAGTAGAATGGTGAGACCTAACTGCCACTCTAGTACGATGCTTACATTAAGCATGTCGTGATACCAATAGAAAAGATCATCCGAACAACTGCCATGAAAGTATTCCTGGAAAAGTCAAACGGAAGTCACCTTGCCACTGAATCCAATTTACTTAAATTTGTTTTACGTGTGCAAAACAAAATGGCCTAGTGTTGGTTGGTGAGAGTTCAATCCCTGAGTAAGGCAGTGCTTACTTG
>CAHIKZ030000226.1:700000-720000 GCA_903632075.3 Acanthosepion pharaonis
AAAATAAACTTGACAGTTAATATGACAAGCTAGTATATATGTAAAAGGATTTCATCAACATATTAATAAAGGTGTGATAATTCTTTAAAAATCATATATGTTTAAAATTCATTGACGCTTAATCTGCGTGTTAACAATGCTCAACATGATTAAATTATTGATAAAATTATGAGAAATGAGATCTGCGTTCATTATATAGAAAACGTTACTAAGTTTTTTAATCACTTCACCACAACCAAGGCGACAAAGCCACTGAGACACAGGTGGGGACTGGGTGTAAATGAAAATAAAAATACTTTAGGAGGATCTGGAAACCCAGTACTAAACAGGCAACAAGGAATAAACCACTATTGTTCCAAAACTGTAGAAGAGTGTGACATGGACGATAGACATAACTATATACTCCTATTGAAGAGAAAAATATAATTAGTAAATACAATTTTAGAACTTAGACGGAGATGTTAGAAATATAGTGTTAAATTAGATTTAGAAGGAATCGGAACACCAACCTTAAACTTCTAATAATTTTATAAAACACTACTCCTTTTCAAAAGACAGGGGATGTGCATCAACCGTACGAGAGGCGAACCTGATCTCCATTGAAATATCAATTAATGATGGCCGGCGTTTAAATAAATGCTTACTAGTAAAGAAATGAGAAATAATTAGATATGTGATGCTGCGTTGCCTTTCTTTTGCAGGAAACAACATTTGAGTGAGAAAAACATAAGCCATTTGTCATAATTCAAATCTAAACAAATTTATTTACTTTATCAAAAGTATTGTTCTGAAAATTTGAATTAACAATAACAGAATATAATAAACCTGTCAAACGTTCAATGAAGTATAAACGCTGTCAAAGATATCAATTAAATATTGATATTGTTACGTTTTAATTAAAAGTCGATCTAAAAGAACGTGCAACATAACAAATTGCCCTGATAATTTATAACCAGATATCTTTCAAGAATTTTGCCAAACTTGTTCATAATTAAAACAACTTCTGGCTACACAGCAGAGGGGAAAAAACATATTTTCCGAATTTTGAAATTAATATACAGGGTGATTGAAAAATAACTCCCTATTTTAAAATACTTATAATTTCTTTATTAACTATAATTTTTAAAAGAAATTGATATGATAGCATGAGTTTATAATTAAAATTCGATGCAGGCACCAGATTTTGCTAACAGGTCCACGAGCCGCCCAGAAATCACGTCGACTGATTGAACCAGGACTGCTTTTTGGGATGGAATATCTAACTTTTTGCATTCGTCCTTCAATTTCTTCGTATCTTGGTTTAGTATAGTAGACTTTCTCCTTTAGAAGGCCGGAGCGTACAACGACCGAAACGTTGTAATAAATATGGCGACAAAGAGAAAGGCAATATTTCGAATAATGTAAATAAGTTAAAGTAGATATACCTTAAAAATAAGAGAACTAACAGGGCAAAAGTCATGTTTATCAACAAGATACATATAGTCCAGGACGGAACGTTATTAGACAAAGCAAAATACTTCAGAGATGAAGCGAATACATCAGAGATCTTCCCACGACGAAAACGAACAACGGTCAATACACAGAAATATCGACGGACCAGAAATATTACAATCTCAACTGGAAAATGCACTAGCCAAATTGAATAGAAACAATACGACAGGGCCAGACGGAATTGTAATAGATATTCTGGAAACTTTAAATGTTTTCGGCCTAGGAAAGATTAAAGAAATAATAAAAGAAATCTATATCGGTAGTGATACACCGGGAGACACAAATAGATTTTTAAAGCAATGCCAGGTAAAACGAATGTGAACGACATCTGAAGATCAGCCCAGTGAGCCATATAACAAATGTAATCATCCGATTTCTGAATAATGAGCGCTGATGAAACAAACCAGAAAACTACAAGACAGTATAGTTTCACCAATAACAACGGAACATGTTTGTTGCCAATGTAGACATATTTGTTTTTAAATCTAGCCCTTACTACATGAGCTTGATAAACAAAAAAGCCAACCCTGCCCTAGCTTCAACTAGTTCCCGCGTATCTTCCGATTTCATAGCCCTTTCTAATCTAGATTCTTGTGCTGTTTGCTCTGATATTCGGTTGAGCCACTTGATATAATCAGCATCAAACGATGCTTCCAACCACAGATAGCGTCAATTCCTGCATTAGAGTTAGTAAAAGCTGATCTTGAAAATCCTGATCGAACAACGATGTGTTGTATTTCCAGTAGCAGGCCATGTTTTTTCAATTTATATCTAAGTTTAAACGAATCTGGACAAGCCTATGGTCCGAATAAACTATAGAAAACTTTGTTAGCGTCAGAACCTTACGTTGACTCTCCTCACTAAGTCTCGATCAATGTAGCTTGTAAGCAACACTGAAGCCTAGCTGCCCCTATTTGTCCAAGTCAACACTACCTCCCGAGGAAACTCCATCCTGAACTTATCGATTAGATTCAACATGTGGATAAAGTCCCGAAATATATATCCGTTATGTTAGTACCCAATCAATTCCCGACCGATCTATACCGGGATCGAGGACGGCATTCCAGTCATCCTTTAAAATATACCCGAATAGACATCGTAAGAAGCGTCTCAAATCGCCGAACAATGGCAGACCGCTCCCTTCTTGTTTTTGGGTGCATAAGCCCAGTGAGACGAAAACCGTTATTATTTATGGTAGCATACACGACACAAAACCTGCTCTGCAGATGAGTGAAAAAAGCGTACAAACAGTAGTCAAAGGACGGCTTACAAGCCAAGAAACGGCTACCATACTACGTTGAGAAGAGGTCAAACATCTTCGACATTATAAAGCCATAGTCATGGACAAAATGAAAACAAGTGTCTTGCCATATATCTACTCCCAGGCGTTGAAGGTCATGGCAGAATCTCACCCTTTGAAATTGACTTCAGCGCCAGACATTCAGACTAGCTAAAAGAGCGATATTTAAAATCTTCTAGGTATGGCCGTCCGCCTTAAGCATTGTCGGGGCGAGAATAACAACGGCTGCGCCCACTGACCCCTAGCCATTTCAGTCTTAATGTGAAGATCACCACGAAACCCCCGATATCCCAGGGAAAAGTTAAATTATGTGCCTTATATAGAGAGGTGTGTACAAAAAACGGGACCCTCCCCGAGAAGATTAGTTTCTTTTTTTATCCTCGTTTTTGTCGATAGCCGATGGGGGTGTAAAGTCTATGATTTTGTCGGCTTTTTCCACAATTCCTCATGCCTGCTGGGACAACGAGTCACTGGTGACTAAGTACTCGTTTGGCATCTTCAAAATTCCTAGTGACATCCACATCTTTGTCACCTTACATTTGGATTAACATGAAGTATTTATTGTTTTTTATTCGGTTCCCATACAACCTGGCTGTCTCGGGGACACACGGAAGACATGTTCTCCGGTATTGTATGGCAATTTTGCATTTCGTCTTTTTAATTTTGTTTGAACCGAAGGGCTAATATGCCTCCATTGTGAGGCTTGGGTTATAGGAGATTGTGGAGTACTCCCAATTGGAATCGTTTTAAAGCGGGTACATATTCAAAGTTGTTGGGTCCAGTGACGTAGAAACTGAAGGATATTTTTTTCTTGTGTGCTGGGGAAGATGGGCCAAAGAATGATGGGCGTGGATACCTCACGAATCTATGATGACTTTCTTTTCTACCAGGATACTAATTTAAGGATAGATGTCGGGGTTAGGTTTAATGACTTAGTCATTGAGTGAGAGGCTGACCTTTCTTTGAGGAATGTAGGACAGAGACTGAACTATGCCCCCCCCCTAAAAATGTTGTTTTTTTTAAGCTTTCAGCTGCCTCCCTAACTCCTGAATTTTTTTCAAACAGTTCATATCCTGGGTCGTATATTTTGAACTGGGGATATAATTTTTTGGCGTAGGTAGCTTGAGTCTCACCCATGAGAATGGGACAGTTAATGTTTTTGTCCTTGGGAGTTTCAGTGGGCTGAAGCTTTGGGTTTCTCTCACTTTACTCACAGCCATATATTCCTGTTTTCCTTCCGCCTTTGTGGCAGGTAATGTAGACTCTGAAAGAGATCCAACCTGGGCTTTTGGTCACACGTGCCAGACAAGTAATTTCAGCTGAAGGAGACTGATATCAGACTTAGGCGGAAATCCACGGTAAGCAATCACGTCATACTTCCAAAAATCTGGTGTATTCCCCGTCAGTTTGCTGGTGTAATTTCTCCCATCTATCTCCAAACTGTTGGAATGGATGTGAAGTCATCTCGGTTTAACATTAGTTCGAACCCCCACTCACCCATCTGTCCATACTACATAATATATACCCATATTTGTTCTACGAGAATATAGTCAGGAATCTCATACCACCACCTTGGTCCCTGCGTCGTCCATGGTATTCTGTGTGGATGATATAGGCCTTTGTGTTACATACGCATATTCCTCTGGCCTGGGAAACACACATAAAAAACTATCCCATTAAAGATAATGTTGAGGTTTAACCCCACAAAAAATGAGTGCTTTCATCACTGTGCCTTTTGTGTACCGAGAAATGTTGCGCTTTAGCTTGTCGAGCACAAAGTCAGTTCTTTTTGCAATGTGCTCTTCTTTGTTTATCTAGGTCAACTAAAAGCTCGCCATCGGAAACAAGAGGAGCTTTCTGTTCGGCTCTCTCGATAAACTTCGACACATTGACTATGTATTTCGGGCGGGAACTACAAAAGAGGGTGATTCTTCTGTCGTTACACCATTGACTTCGTCTGTCGTCATACTGGTGACTTGTTAAAACATTTCCATTCTTCTTCCTTTACAACCGGGGTGAAGAAATTAACTCTGCTCATAAGGCCTAGCTTTGGAGGATCTATTTTCTATGTGTTTTTTTGTTTCTTTTGTTTTGGTTTGTTTTTTGGAGGAGTAGCCTTACTTTTTCTGTTGGATATACCTCAGTGGCAAATACAAATAGATCTTTTTTGAGGATCCGAATTTGGTCGGCCATCTTGTATAGGTTTTTCTTTTTTTTAAGCAGTAAATGTATTTGGCAAAATAATTCCAAATCAATATGACAATACAAATTACGAAATAAAACAAAAACAAAATAAAATTTAGAACAAAATGCAACAATTAAAATAAACTGTACAAACAGTTTGTTCCAAAAAGAAGTCTAACAGGAAAAAAAACATGTCCGACACCAAAAACGAAAGAATACAACAAACAAAACAGAAACTAAAACAAATTTCGGTGCATCTGAAAGAAAGTAAAAACAGAAAACGAAATAAATGTTCCAAGAATAAAACAATCATTGTCAAAACAGATGTAAAACTTAACAATAAATGCCCAAATAATGGTCGTCGTAGTTATAGTTTAAGTTTGTCAATGCAAAGAGCTCAACAATACAAACCGACATTAACATGGGTAATCATTCTTCTGCGATTCTCGAAGTTAGTCTCTAAATATTTGGATGAGTCCAAGTTCTCTTGTGAAAAGATGTGTTTATTTCCATAATATATAGATATTTATTCGTACGATTTTTTTTACAAAATGTGGCACAATGCCAAAAAGGGGATTGTGGAAAAGAACGGTCTTCTTCTGTCTCAATTTCTAAAACTTAGCTAGCCACAAACATTGATCCAAAATATACCAAAAATTGCCCTATCACCAAAACAAAACATTCTCTCCTACCTTTCTTACTACATCCACCATAATACCCCAATGTCTCTATGAGATCCTAACTAGTCCCTATATGTACATTTCAATGTCTGTGGGGGGAATAAAAACAACAATTTATAAAACCCCAATGATTATATACAATATGAATTAATACTATTTACATGAAAGCAACACAACAAATATATATTTAATTAATTACGAACTTTTATAGAGCATCAACCTTCAATATTACAGGAAAAAATATAACGGTGTGCGTCTTGTAGGTCTCCCTAAAGATGATGCGGTATTATGGTGTATGGAGGGTTGATTGGTGACAGACGAGTTTTTAGGGTGAATGCAGAAAATGTGATGAGTGAATGGGTCGTGAGTCGGATTAGCTAGATATAAGATAGTGATGACCAGCCTCAAATCCTCCCACTTTTTCGGCCTTGTGCCATTATTTTTATTTTACATACTATAAATATAAAAAACAATGTAACAAAAATGCTTCATCTGTCTATATATCTGAGATGAGATTGAAACTGTTTACTCTATTTACATTGTTCGAACCGTTGTCATCATCATTGACATATTCCCAATGTTTGTGGAAGCCAATTTTCTCGGAAGAGAATCCATTGCGCCTTTATTCTCATTCATATTCTGCTGTGCTGTAATGGTTAGCAAGCTTGTCTCGATTGAACAATGAGTTCCATCCTCGCTGGTTGCCCTTTCGACCTTTTGGCTGTACTTTCGATCAAGTACCACATCTAATCTACGCCTAGAAAATCTGCATATTCTTGCCATATTGTTTAAACAGTTGCGTCCAACACGGTTGCCAGACGTTCGTCAACATCGTCAGCAGTTGTTCTTAGCGCTGTTACAGTTAATGATATTACAAGATGAATATATTATAACTGGAAAGCCTATACGAGCGTGTTATCCGTTTGCGACTGTGAACATTGAATAGACACATTTCTATAATATTTTTGTCACCATTGCTTTATATAAACTTAGACTTTGTAGCGAAATATATCGTAATATATTCTAAATAAATGTCCTGTTTTGCGTAACATGGAAGTGTAGGTCTCCAATTTTGATATGTTCTAGACGCAAATCAGTATCTGACCTGGAAACGACATGGCTGTCAATCAGAAATCACCAAATCGGAAGTTATAGTATGAGGATTATTATCTAAGACATAAATGTATATAAACATGGGTCATCTAACCGGGGAGACAAAGGCAATGATTTCGTAAAGTCTGCGTCACTTCGACGTAGTGTATAAGTAGCAAGCTTGTCTCGTAAAAAGAAATTATAACTGAATAGTGACTTCAATCCACAATGGATTCTCCACTCTAGTAGCCTTGTACTACATCTAAATTACGCTTAGTAAATCGTTGGTTTTTCTTTAGCTTCAGCTTATGGCAATAACGCGTTGAAACATCGGTTCTTGTACAATCACCAAAGTTAAGAATAGTCGAGCCTTGTCAGTACCTAGCTGGGTGGCCGCTTTTAAATATGAGGTTCTGTAAGATTAGATGTGTGGGTTTTGTAATGGATAAAGCATGAAATTGGAAATGGGAGAGACGAGTTCCAGTTCCTGTGGGCTTCGTTATATTAACTTACGCGCAAATACCTTTGGGGAAGGAATGAATCCACCATTTCTACAACTTATGGTATTATTACTATAAATTGTATCAATAAATCGTTATTATTTAAAAAAAAATACCTTCAAATCTAAAATGTAAAGAAATATATTTTCTATCATTAAATAATCTGCAAAAGTTTGATAAGCTTTAAAACAACAAATCAATCAATCAGTTCAGTCTTGAAGTTAACTTAGAGAGAATATGTATGTTCCTCAATATTTTGCCTCTTTCATTTTTTTTTTTTTTTCAATTGGGGATACTCTTGGCCTGCGAAAGTTACGCTTAGTAAATCACTCTACTGGTGTTTTTATCCAGTTTATTAGTAATTATTCTTTTTCAACGAAATAAAGTGTATCCTGATATTTTACCCTTTGTTTGGGGATGTGTGCGAAAGACAAGTGCTAATTATTATCCTTATAGCATTGTTTTTCAACGAATAAAGCGATTAAATTTGCTTCATCACACGTACTAATTTTCTGCTAAATTGCTTATTCCATCTTATGTGTACTAAATGCCAGATCTGTTTATGTTTTTATTTTCTGTTTAACATCTTTCAACCACTATATGTTAATTTGAGGCAATATAAAGGTTTTGAATTGTGACACTTTGTAGTATAGCTTGACGCTACATAGTGATAAGTGACAGATTTCGGTATAGGTTATTTGAAGTAAGGTTTTGCTTGTTAATCAATTATTAGTGATGCTGGTGTTTAATATAAGTTATTTTGTATTATGTTTTAGATAAAGGCTGGTTCTAATTTGCATAATACTTTCCGTAGGTTTTTATTTCTGATCCATAAAGTGATATTTTATCTTTTATTTATCAGTTCACAAAATTTATTAAAGGTTTCAGGCAGTTGTGTTGGGACTTTTAATAGGTCTATATTTTCATTTAAAACTTGACTGTCTTTAAGAAACTGAGGATATTTAGAGGCTTTTTTATTATTTAAAGAGTTCGTTTACATTGTTTGCTTGATAATTTGTTCGGGTTTGACTAAGATGATGGTATGTTCGACTGTGAGAGATACTTGAAATTTGTTGAATTAGTGAGTTTCATTCTTTAATAGATGTGAGAGTATTAGAAGTGTATGTTCTAATCGGAGGTGAGAAAGGAATCTATGATGACCCTCTATAGGTAAAAAAAAAATATATATTTATATCAAGAGAGAGAGAGAGAGAAAATCTACTGATTCTGTGAATTCGAAAACAAACCGCAGACTAATTAACCATGTCCCCTAGAACGGGAAGATTTTTTGCACGCCGACAACCTTTAAATTGATACGGCTCCTTTTATTTATGGCTAATTATTTGAAATTAGAAAGGAAATGTCTTAATAAAATAGACTTATGAATTAATTTTCACTTATTCTGAAGGTAATTGTAAATATAGGGTATACTCTTTTTATTGCCTAATTGATGGCCCCAGCATATGTCTGATGTTATTTTTGTTATCTTTGAAATATACATATAATCTTATTTTAGACGTCCAACGAAGATTATTTATGGCCTCAATAGACAAATATTTCAAAATATGTTCAGCGATAATTTACATTGTAAATGAAGCTATTATTATCGAAGTATATGTTTTATTTAATTTCAAAATGCTTGCTGTTGTGCAATGGATATCGGCCTGGGATGAGAAATTGGAGTGTCGCGTTCGAATTGCAGACAGATCCGTTTATACACTTACGCATATACCCTTGGCAAAGGTATGAATACATCGCTTCTCTTCCCAGGTGTGGGTTTAATAGCAGAAAGACCGGGTCCTATAGCCTTATTTTGCAACCATTCTACTGCAGAAAGAAACGACAACCGACTGCCGGAAAATATTCTGCCTAGTCAGTCATTAATCGAAAGATACATGATCACCCAAGGGGGTATCACCAGTGGCAATTAACTGACTGATTGAATTTCAACATTTCACCTAAAATTATAAATGAAAATTTAAGATTAACAATGAGATAATAATAATGCAAACTTTTAAACAACTTGAGTCGTTACACGAAACTCGATTGCATTTTATATTTGGCGGATAACACCCGCTTCTTTCTTTAACAGCTCAAAAATAATGTGCCGGATAGACCTTTCTAACTTCTTCAACGTTTAAATTACCTCTGCCTTGTTCTCCACAAATTAATAATGTTGTGCTATCTTTATATTGAGCTTGGAGAGGAGATGTCCGCCGCTAAATTATCGAAAAGCCCACTAAAAGGATTATAAGTAAGAAGAATCAAAACAACACCATACTGGATCGAAAACTAAGACCTGCCCTGGTACAACCACCGAGTCAAATCTCACCCATTCCCTTCTTGTGCCATTTTTAATCTTCTAAGGTCATGATGGATTCCTGACGAATCAGATCAATGGTTAAGCTACTCACTTTTTGTTCACCTGATTAATGTGAATGACTGTCCCAGCATTCTGTTTTGTTATGGTCATTGTCGATATTCCCAATCTCCCCAGTCGTTAATCCGGACTGCGCCAGCCTAAAATTTACCCATTCCCAAATGATTTGTCTCACCCCTGCCTCCAGTGAGTGGGTTCCTTGATTCAGCTTATCGACAGAATGCCGCGGCTGATCTTATTTTTGTGGGTTCGACGGGAAATACCAACACCGATTTATTTTAGTTTGAATGTTTCGATTCGCTTCTATTTTACTATTGGCTTCAACCCGTCCCTCCTCATTATATGAAAAAAAAAATTATAAGCAAATTGTTGAAAAACGAAAAATATATTTGTATATACAGGGTGTCCCAAAATAATGTATACTGTCTATAAATATTAATAGTTAATAATACATTACCGTGATGTGAGAACTTATATAAACGAAAATATGCAAAACAGATGGATTGGAAGAAGATAGACAGTTGAATACTCACCTAGATCACCAGATTTGCCACCCTTGGATTTCTTTTTGTGGGGGTTTCTAAAAGACAAAATTTACAGCAGGAAACCTGAAACAATTGCTGAAATGTGAGTAGGAATTGAAGAAGAATGTGCTCAAATACCAGAGGAAATGATACTGGACGTTTGTAGGTCTATTTCTTCAAGATATGGAAAGTCAAAAGTGTATTGAACAGAACGGCAACCAGTTTGAGTATTTGATGTGAACTCATCATTATATGAAAATTCTGCCACAAGTAGCTTTTATCTTATTAAAGTTAATTTTCTATGTTTTTGAATATTTTACTCTCAAATTGTTTAAATGTGTATTCTTTCTCTTGTATTAATCTTATTTGCAAGTCAAAATACATAAACTGAATAAGTTATAACGATTCAAACACTGTATACAGTATTTTAAAATTCTTACGTCATGAGCGTTTGAGTAGAACCGAGAAGAATTTGTGGTATATGTTAGATTTAATAAAAAGGATGAGTTCATTTGGTGAATGGGTCGTGAATCGGATTAACTATTTGCCCATATCTTTTGTCACAAATTAAATCGGTGATCGGTCTTGACATGTCATCTTGACAACACTCACTTTCTCACAAACGTCCATCTGACTTTTCTACAAATATTTTCATATATGTCTATATCTCTGAGGTGGGGTATTATGATTACTTACATTTGCATAATTCGGACTGTTATCCTCATCTTCCTTGCCGTATTCGCAAAGTTTCGGCCGTTGTAAGATACGACATTCTTCAGGTGATTAAAATTTCGAACCTTTATTTCGTCTACTGGTGTAGAGTGTTCTAGTTACACGTGCCATGCCTTTTCCAGATATCTCAGTTATTTTTCTTTAACTCAACTCTCCAAGTTTTATTTCACACCTGCTGTAGCCTGGTATTGAACTCACAACACTTTGGGTCTAGTCACTGGATATCACCAACACCTGTATCCACTGGGTCATGTGTCCTTGTCTATGAATTTGTGGGATTTATAAAACTAAGGTTTCATCAATATTTTTACCAGTGATCATGTTGTAATTTAGCTGTTATTATTATTACATTTTTTTAGCAGTGCTTTTATTTCAATTTTTTGTTGTTATTCATTGCTTTTTGTCTAGCAATCCTTATTGCAGATTCCCATATTGTATTCATTTCTATGATTGGTTAGCTCAGAAGATTTTTTTGCATAGCATGTGTGCTGCTTGTTTAAGTTTTCGTATTTTCTAGTCATTTCCTTTCTCCATTATTTCAACCTCATCCCACAGGTGTGGGGAGCGTTGATCTCCCTTTTGTCTGCATATGTGGTCAGCTACGCCTGATTTTTACATTTCTCCTCGTGTTACTGCTTGATTATGTTGTTACAGGCTTACCTTAAGGGAGCGACCTGCTTCTCCTTACCATATCTGCACGGGATGTCTTGCACAAGGTCTTTATTCACATTCTCGTCTATGGTGGGTGGCTTACACGGAAAAGGTTCTGCAAAGTGGTGAACCACTTTTGAATGTTGTCATGATGTTATATGGACTACAGATATTTTGGATTTTCTCCGATAATCCCATCACATAGAGTAGGCAGACTGAAGCTGTTTTCTGAATGTTGTTACCATCTAGTACCATTCTATCCCAGTTTGTCGAAGCTTTTGTCATGTACACGGGGTAGTTGCTGTGTTGTAGGCTACTGCTTATACGGGCCATTTCTTGTTCATATATCTCTGAGTTGCCTATTATGACTTTTACTCGATGTTGTAAGCAGCATATGATCCCTTTCTTTATACGCTATAGATGGTGGTAGTTGAAGTTGACGCATTGTCCAGTGAATGTAGGCTTGCGGTATGCGGAAGACTTGAATCCATGCCCTGTTCGAGATATTAGCGCATCCAAGAACTCGAGATTGTTGTTGTTTTCCATCTCCATTGTGTACTGTATTGATGATTTAATAAGTTCACATGGTCCAGTAGCAGCTGGACCTCTTCCAGGCGTGGTCAAAGTGTGAAAGTGTCATCTACGTATCTCAGCCACATGGTAGACTTTAGTGATATAAATTCTAATGCCATTTCATCAAAGTATTCCGTATATAGGTTTGCCATCGCTGGTAATAATGGCGAGTTGATCGCTACGCCCTCATCCTGTCGATATATGCCTGATCCCATTCCAAAGACTGTGTCTTAACATTTCAGTTTTGGCCTTATGCCACATAGCAAATGTACACGATTTTTTTTTAAATAAGCATTCCTATGCCTTTGTTAAGAAGTACATTCTACTCCGATAGCGTCTTCCTAAGTACTATTTTATGGAACACACTCCCGCATACACCTTTCTCTGATCACTTCACCGTTAACCTCTTCAATTCTAGAGTCCATATTTATCTATCCACCATATCCTCGTAATTTTCACTTCATGGATCCTAGTCCTCACTGTAAAGTCAGACGCCTCAACTGTCAACACTAACCAAAGAGAACTTTAGTATTGAAAAATATTTTGTGACTATCTTGCAAATCAAAACTGTTTAACTTTCTATATATCTAAACGGCAAATTTAGATATCAAATAAACTGTATGAAACCCGTTAGGAAATAAATGGAACTGACTGCGAGAGCTTAAATAAATATCCCTTTGCCCACAGTTTCCTAAAATATCACTTCCTAAAAAAATGCCTAAGGGTAGAACACTGGATTTGGGGCATACTGTTAAAATGCAACGGAATTCCATATATCACCTCCAATGAGATAAACACTTTATAAAAAAACATAATAATAATAGTAATAATAATAATAATAATAATAATAATAATAATAATAATAATAATAATAATAAGAAGAAGAAGAAGAAGAAGAAGAAGAACAACAACAACAACAACAACAATAATACACCGGCTGAATCTGCAAAATACAAAGCAAAGTCATATGCAACCGATCAGATACAGAAACAATGGCAAGATAAACCGCTTTATGTCCAATACTCTGCCCGTACCAAACAAGATGACGTAGACAAAACCCGTACCCATCAGTAGCTACCTAGTGCAGGGTTGAAAGCTGAAACTGAAGGTTTTATCCTTGCTGCACAGGACCAATGATTTTTAATTAGGAATTATCAAGCACATATACTAAAATATTGTGTTAGGCCATAATGCAGATTCTGTGATAGATATCCAGAAACAATTGATCATCTTGTATCAGGTTGTACGATATTGCCACCCACTGAGTATAAAACCCGGCATGACAGAGTGGACCAATATCTGCACTGGAAAATATGCAACTTCTAAGGGAATGAAATTGAAAGAAACTGGTATGAACACTACCCAGACCCGGTTACGGAGATAGGACCTGTTACAATTCTATGGAACTACAAAATACACACTGACAGAACAATCAAAGCCAACCGCCCAGGCATTGTTATTTAAGACCACAAACAAAAAAAAATTCTCCTTATTTATATGGCAGTCTCTCCAAACTGCAGTGCATCTTTGAAGATCTTGAAAAAGTTGTCAAAATACAAGGACCTTGAAATAGAAATCTCAAAAATGTGACATATGGGAACATCAACAATCCCTGTTGTAGTTGGAGCCCAAGGAGTGGTTGGAAAATATTCCAGTAGACTAATTGAAAGGATTCCAAGAAGTTCATGCCTCAAAGAGATACAAAAAACTGTTCTCACAAGTACAGCCCACACTTTTCGAAGGCCTTCATCTATGTTTTTTTTTTTCCAGTGGAATGTGTCATGATGCCATTTCTAACCTAAGTTTCCCTGGAAGGGACCCAGAAAGAAATGTGTAAACGTCAAAAAAAAAAAGAAGAAATAAAAACAATAATAATAAAAATAATATTTATGTACAATTTCCTGGTTTGACGTTACTTCAAAAATCAATCGGTATCAGCTGTTTACCCACGTCTTATATGACTACTGATATCTATTCCTTCTACTGAGCAGACAAAATATATGAAATATTACTTTTACTATTTAAAGGTTGTATATAAACTGGAAATAACACAATGCGGAGTGGATAAAGGCGTTAGTTAGATCCAGTGACAGGACTCAAAGAGTGTGCGTTCAATACTCAGCTAAGACCGAGGAGAAGATTCAGAGGGGAATTAAAAAGAGGTAACTGATAACCGACATCTATTAAACATGGCACGTGGAACTAGAACAGTATACCCCAGTTTGAGCGAAATAAAGGTTTTAGTTCGACATTCCATCCACCTGAAGAAGGCCGGGTCATTTATGATAAATATGGCGACAAAGATGAGAACAATAGTCCGAAAAATGAAAATAATGTACATAATAGCTCATCTCAGAAATATAGATAGATACAAATTTGTTTAAATTGAACATAAAGTATTAGCAACAATATTGCCAAAATAGATCCTGATGTCGCATAGATATAATTTGTTGAAATTTTAAAGAAATAAAATAAAGAGAAAATCAGTAAATGTGCAATCTTATTTTACATTTTCCTAGGGAAAATTCCTTAAAAAAATATGAAAAGTGCACGTCTCCACTGCGACTCGAAAACTTGTGTTTGTGTCGAGCTCATTACTATTTCAATTCTTTTCTTCAAGAAATGAATCCATCAGGTGCGCATTTTTTTTTCTCTCTCAATTACGTAGGAAATGACATAAAATTTTCCTTTTTCTATTTCTCGAAATAGAATCTCTCAAATATTGTCTTCTTCGATCCACAAGTCCCGAAAGTGTTAAAATAACGATTTAGAATTTTTTTTTTCTTTCATTCCTTGCCTGCTAGTAACACGGCGATTCAAAATAACGCTGTTATAATTGTTTCAGCTCTTAAAATAGTAGTTCACGGGGGAATGAAAACGAAAAACAAAATGAAATAAAACCGAAACAAAGGGCAGAAATGCATATTGAAAATGAAAACATAATTAGAACATTATTCAATAAAGATGAAGTAAAAAATAACCTGAAATAATATCGTTTTTTTTTTAATTTTTTAAATATACCGTGAACCTTACGGTCTTTCGCAATCATGGAACCCAAATGCATTTAAAGCCTCATAGCTCACAAGTAAGGATTGATTCCTTACTCTCTTGACATCATGTAACCGTTCCGCAAACTCTGCATGTCATATCATGTGGGCTTCATATATTGCAAGACCTCTTTCCCCAGTATCCGGCCAAGTCATTCCAACTGTGTGTTTACGATTACATAAAAAACGTATAATTTTTAACCCTCTCATCGTCAGCGTCTTTCTGGACGACGATATCCATGATGTTGTTGAGGAAATTGTAAATTATTCACTGTATTAGAGAGGATTGATAGCAGTTCAGTACTTGGTTTTGTAGTAATTAAAGAATTAAAAAGAAAATAAAAATATTTATAGAAACGGGAAATATAATAAATTACCATGGAACGATATAATAAACTAATCGGAAAGTTAACTAAAATGTTAAACATATTCTTTTTAACATGTCCCTTAAAAATCAAATGAAATCAGGATTTATCAAAGGCTTTTACCTCAGAGCCTTTAGAATATGTAACCCAGAATGCCTAGATGAAAAAAAGAAATACATAGAAAAAAACATTAATATTTCTTAAATAGCCATGTCGCTTCATTCTCATCGATAGGAAATAGCCACAGAAAAAACACAAGTTAAAAACAATGTCGGCGCAACTGATATTATAATGAGAAAATTTATAATCCTACCGTCCGAAACCTTATCGAAAATAAAAAAAATAACCAATTTGCCATTCTACGACACTATGGCCATAACTACCAACGTCCAGTGATCTAGAAAGCAAGAAATATAAAACCAATACCACATTAGATGCCGGGATTTATATAAAATACATGAAAATCGAAATAACTATATAGTCAAAACCTCCAGAAAACTAAAAGCCCGCATTTACGAATATTAGTGAATCATACGTTAGGACAATCCCCTGAACTCTCTCGAAACAGAAATAAATCCGGTTATAACTTCGAGTGAAAAAGACCCTACTTTACTAAGACAGGAACATGCTTTACTATGAATGAAATATTTAGAAGGGATAGTAATAAACACTTTCTAATGTCTCTTATAATTAGCTTCGTGAATTGAAAAATATCTTTAAAACATTATAAAGTTCCCGTATTATTTAGCATATAATAAGCCTAACATATATATATATATATATATATATATATATATATATATATATATATATATATATATATATATATATATATGCTATTACTATAGAAATAGATAGTATGGTGTTTGACTAAACATTAACATAAGACCAAAGATTTATACAGAATGCACACGAAATATTTTGGGGGCACAAAATGTGATTTTTCCTGTAAGTGAAATCGGTGTAACGAGTTCAAATTTCTGTTTTTTTTTTGTTTGTTTTTTTTTTTTTTTGTTACTTTCGTGCAAATAATTTCAAGTGATGTATGTATCAATGTTTCTAACCTCCAGTTATGGGTTAAATATAAGGTTAGGCTATACTCGGTAGTCATGATTCGTGACCTGCCTAGAAGATTAAATCTTAATTAAAAAAAATACCTGTGATATAGGCAGGCAACATTACCCCGGAAGACCCTAATTGCTACACCAATCAAAATAGCAACATCGAATGTGGTGTTGCTATGGTCCTACCATAAACCGAAGAATGACACTGAGCAAGAGAAGGAGAAAAGAATTAGTAAACAAAATTGTGCATTTTAATATATCAGCAAATAATAATTTTGAACTCTAATTACTTAATAAATTACCTAAACAAAAATAGTTTTATGCTATATACAGCATATTTTTTTCGAAACTAACACACATTAAAACCGAAAATTAAAATTATAGGCAAAACTTCAACATATGCATGGTTGAATCACCAAGTCAAAGCAGTTGAAAAAATAGAAAAAATCAAGGATTTACATTTAAAAGAAGGTATATTTCAATTTGATTATTTATATTTATTTTTTTTTATCATGTAAGTCTTTTTATTAGACGAGGGGAAATTAAATTCAATTTTAAATGTATTTTAAGTCGGAATTATTTTTTCCACTAGATTTCTGCATCAAATGTCAAAATATTGAAACTAATGGAACTTCGTTATTTATGAACTAAAGTTTATTTTAAAACTTTCATGGCGGACATGTTTTAAACAAACGAAGCCTTCCTTCAGGTAGAAGAAGAATCATCACTCGTCGGGAATTTTCTCGTAAAGAATATGATCTTACGTAGGATTTTACTTCTGAGATTTACTTATAAATCTAGGATGATATATAATTATCTGGAAGGAGCAGCATCAACGTTTTATCAAATTCGATTCTTTAAACTGAAATTACAAAAGAGCTTTCCTTGTTTTTGAGTGTCACACGAATATAACGTTCGATTATATTTTGTCGTGTAAAAAAATTAAAATTACTTAATAGATAAATTAGTGACAAAATAACAAAAACTGCACTGAAGAAAAGCACGCGTAACTTTATGTTCATTTAGTTTTGTACAAAGTCTCATATAAGAAACACTCATTAAAACAGAAATAGCTATTTAGAAATCATCTATAAAACCGGAATAGTGACAGTTACTATATCAATGACAAATAATTATGTAATGTATAAAACGCAGTACAAAATAGGATAGAACACTAAAAAATGATAGAAAGTAATAGCTAAATAATACGAATTAAAAAGTGAATTGAAAAAAAAGAATCATTAAATATGACGAAAACAAAAAGTAACGAAAACATGACATTAAAATATAATAAATAACGAAAAAATGATAGAAAAGATATAAATAAGGATCTATGAAAGAATTAAGCATGAAAATGCTTTCAGTTGGGATAAGAAAAGAAATATCAGAATAGATTAGAAATCGAAGAGATCATTGTAAAGATGAGGAAAATAAAAAAAAATAACATGGCTAAAATATATGCAAGAAGAAAGAAAAAATGAAATGGTGGGAAAAAGCAATGTAGAAAGTATCAGTTAAAAAGAAATGTAAAATTGAAAACCAATGAAAGAAAAAAAAAAAGAACATATCGACAAAACTAAACGTTACAAAAAAATAAACTACAAGGACCTGAAGCAAACTTCTGACATAATACACATACACACGCATAGATGCACAAAGGAGAAAAAAAATACATTTTACACATACACACGCGTACGAATACAGTCTAACCCGAATAATAATAGCATCCCAATTAGCCCATGAATCAATTACGTCCATTTTCGCAGTAAAATAACGAAAAAATGAAAAAAAAACATCTACAGTCCATCGTTGAAACCTACTGATGAATGGACAGAACAACTGCAAAAACATTCATGTACAAAACTTCAAAATTGAGGTGATGAATATAATATCTATCAGCTAAGTCATACGTATTATTTGTATTCATACCATATATATATATATATATATATATATATATATATATATGCGTGAAAAGTGCATATAAATATAAATAAATATATATATATGTATAATTATTTATATATTATATGCGCGGTACTTATTAGAAAGCGCTCAATATCAGAGATAGAGCTAACATATTCGGTTGGATAGATGTGAGTTTGTGAGCCTGGGTTTCACGCTTTAGCGATCGTCAGACAAACCCAATATATATATATATATATATATGTGTGTGTGTGTGTGTGTGTGTGTGTGTGTGTGTGTGTGTGTGTGTGTGTATACACTATCACGTCCTTGAGTAGACGCCCCACGTAACACTTATCTAACCATAGTGCTATAAAAAGTCATTTATCAAACCATAATTTACAAGAACGCAAGACTTCTGGTTGGAAAATACTAAAGTTCTCTATAAATCACATTCTCAGAAACATCTCTGTATTAGAGAGGCCTGCATATCAAACATTTCTCTCCTACTATCAACTTCACTCTGTTTAACAGTAGAAATGGAGTGTTATTTTTTCTTAAAAAAAAAAAGAAAAGAAAAATAATCACGCGAATTCCAGTCACACACAAGTGAAGCCTCGGAATGAACATTCATAGTCAATGCCAAAAAAAAAAAAAAATATAACAATTACAACGTAACAGTCAAAACAAAAGGAAAAATAACACCAACAGAGACAAAATACTATGAAAAAATGGTTATAGAAATAGCTGAAAGCGCTTGGGAAAAAAAAATGTATATATGGAAACTTTTTGTACTCGCTTACTCCTATAAAATAGAAAAACGTAAGGATGCTGGGAAAACTTAATAAAAAATCAATTAAATCTTCCTTGTCTGATTCATCATATGAAAGATGTTTGAAAGAATGTTTATATATATATATATATATATATATATATATATATATATATATATATATATATATATATGTGTGTGTGTGTGTGTGTGTGTGTAGACATACTAGGTGGATACTGTAGCCAACACCGAGCGGTGACAATCTGGTTCATACTTGAATACAGATCACGTGTGTTGCGTTGTGTGTTAACTCTTTATATATGGTGCATTATGGGTAGCAAGGTCTATTGTATTATCTTAACGATTATTGGATAGACGGTGACTGTTATATTTCAAATTATTTTAGATGACATGAAGTGGGAAAATGTTTAGATAACTATACGGTTAATTCTAGTTATTTTATCCGGTTGTTAAATTTGTATTGGTTATTTATTATTGATTACTTAAATATTATTTGTCAGTTATTATTATTATTATTATTATTATTATTATTACAACTGCTACTTGGGGTTATGTATCCATATGTAGATTCTTAATTGAAAATATACGTCAATTAGTTGAGTGAAGCTTACATTCACTTCAAGTCTCTTTTCAGTTACCAAGACTTACGACAACTCACCCAACTAGTCTAATGGCTGAATCAAATTCAAATAAATGATGGTAACAACAAAACCTAGACA